>JAODAL010028161.1:0-53758 GCA_025379985.1 Phyllomedusa bahiana
GATTTGTTTTTCTGTAAATAAAGAATTGCAGTGTTTAAGCAGGTTATGAAAAGTTCGGGTGCCCCAGGTGTTGCCCCGATTGTGTACGCAGCAGTGGTTTTAGGTGGGTTCCTCTAATAGGGCTCAGTGCAGAATAGAGACGGGGATATGATCTCCACTGTCCCCTTAAACAGTGTTTGCGCAGCTAAGATGGCGCCTTCCCTCTTGGGACTTTCCCGCCACTCACCGGGGATTCCCGCCGTGTTACTGTGATGGCTCCACGCGGCAATGAGGCTTTCCGTTCATCCGGAGCTCGCAGGATCGGCAGGCCACAGACTTCAGAGCAGGTAAGTGCTATCTGTGGTATCCGGCTTCTGTTATACTGCGTGCCGCAGCCGGAGTGAGTCGGCCGGGAGGCGCAGAGGCAGTATGGCGCGCTTTTCGGGGGCTGTGCAATTCCCAGCACGGAGACGGCTCGCAGAGCACAGAGTGTTGTAGTGCTGCGGTGGGCAACACTTACTCACCCCCTGCGGTTCACGGGTGAAGATACGGGCAGCGGCTTCAGGCCGCGGCTCTGTCAGCAGATCACCGGGTGCCCTGTATACTCTTGGAAGATGGCGCCAGTGCTGGGGATTTTAGGATGGCTCCGGCGAGGTAGCGGGTCCTCTCTCAGCTGCAGCTGTGACCGTGGTTAGATGACTGTCGGTGTGGTTAAGAGTAAGTGCTCCAGCAAGAAATATAAAAAATCAGGCATAAAAGGGCTTATTTGAGCCGTTTTGGGTGATATTCCTTCAGAGCTCTCACACTACGTGGTCTAGCACTATGCAGGCTCAGACCACGCCCCCCCTCTAGAAGGTATTCTTATCTTAGCCATTCATGGCATATCAAGTATTCTGAGACTTGATATAGATTTGTCCCTAAAGGTTGAACCTCAGATATCAGACAGATATGGACTATTCATAGTAAAAATATCTACATTTAAAATACCCCCTTAACATCTCTATTAACTGTTCAAGAACAGAACAAAGTCTGTTTCCATCTGCAGTCACTACTGGATTCACCTTCCCAGCCCATCTGTTAGCTCTCCCTTGTAATCAGTCACTGTGAAGGAACATATGGAAGGACATACCTGATTACATCTAGGTCTGAAGGCCCCCACCAACCATGTGCCACTTATAATACTGAGGTCTTTTCATCTGACAGAGGACAATACCTCTGCACCCTCTATAGTTATGCTCCCAGACCCTCCAACTGTTTTGAATTGTCATGTAAGCTATGGCATGTTGGGCACATAGCTTCACAGATTGCATAGCAGTGATAGAAATGTATAAATGTGTATATTAGCATTGAAATCACACAGTTAGCAATATACTGGCTGGCATTGATAGCTTCCTAGTGAACTACCTGGCAGCTCGACATCAGCGTGGTGTCTAGGGGAGAGATTTGAGCTGTTGCTGTTGTATTTAGCTCACAGAACATTACTTAGCGTGATGCATAGAAACAAAGTGCAGCTGTGGGAGCAGGGCAAGTGTTTAACCTGCCAATGAAATGAATGACTGTTCCCATTCACTGACAGCAAACAGAAAATAATGAACACAGCAAAGAATATGTTAGAAAGTGGCATAACTTTTTATTCCAGTGCTCAAAGGCTATTTACCTAAGACTCAGCTGCACTTTTTATGATGCTACTAGAATTACTCAAAAAATGTAAACTAAGACTATATCTACACGGCAAAGGTAAAACACCGTCTGGTATTGGAACCAACCAATGGTTTTTGTTTTCTAATTGCATTTTTTGAGTGGATTTAGCGGTCGGATTTTGGCCGGCCCACAATGAACAGTACTACAATCTGCCATTTTTTGGTGGATTATAGTACATGTTCTAAATTTTCAGATTTGAAATACGACCACAAGAAATCTAAGCTGTGTAGACTGAATCCACATAAAATCTGACTAAACTAGTGCCGTGTAGACATAACCTTAGTTTCTATCAGAGTTTTACATTCACTTAAATGGAAATGCTCAGAGATCCTGAATAAAAGGATCTATATATCAATTTGTATTACTGTTACTATTACAATTATGCACCAAGACTTGATTGCTTTACATTTAGGATGTTCACATGTTCATAGTCGCAATTAAATACAACTGCAGATTCTGTGTATGCCATAATTTGCATAAACGTGGTCACAAAGAGTAATTAGCACTTCATTAATATGCAATGAAGTACTAATTTACAGAGTGCCTAAAGCAGTTGTAAACTTTAATTTGCTTTTAGATTGAATTTTGTTACAGTGCAAATATCACAGGATACATTTTGCTAATCAAGCCCAAAGAATTGTGAGCTATTGTCTGTGCTGGGGGAATATCTTAAAACCTTTAAATCTGCAAAACTGAGTAGAGAAATGGAATGAAACAGAATTTAAAAAAAAATATTTAAAATTAAAAAATGTATTTTACTTAGACCTACATTTTTCTTAAAACTAGTTACATCATCTTTTCATTTTAAGAGATGCTGTACATTCAAGATAAAAGATTAAGATGAGATTTTAAGTGAAAGAATATACTTCCAAAGAACCTTCTGTCTTTTTATATCTAAGGCCTCTTTTGACCTGAATTTTGCAGTGACCACTTGACGTATGGTTTAGGAAAGCTCTAGATACCCTACCATACAGTCTGTCAAACATATTTATAGCCCCCACAAAGGACCAAAAAGCATAGTAAACTAGTACAGAGACAATGAGCAAAAAAACAAACATCTGTATTTATTTTTATTGGAGCTTATGGGTGGTGAATGTGATTATGTGTTTGATAGTGGCATTTACAGCAGGTACATGTCTGAAGTTTACATTGATAAATTCTCATAATTTACACTTCTATTCGACAATGGAAAATGTAGTGTGAAGAGATACTAAGAAGTCCTTATCATAGTTGTGATTATGCATTTCAATTCAACCTTGCATCATCTTGATTAATTAATATTTTTTTATTTTTTAAAAAGTTTTTGCCATAAATGTATATGTGTTGCATAGGTCAGCTCCCAGCTAGCACAAGCTAACCATGCATTAGAATAAGGAGGGCGGCATTTGCAGTGGTCTTCCCTAATCACTTCCATGGGACTTCCGAATATAGCCGAGTGAGTGTGCTTGGCTATATTCAGGAGCTCCCTTAGAAGTGAATGGAAGGAATCCTCCTTTTTCTCATGCATGGTGAGCTTGCAGCTAGCAGAGAGCCAACCTGTACAGAGCATATTCATTTGTGTAAAAACCCTTTTCAAGCAGACTTGTTTTTTTAACTCATTTTGTTTGACCAAACTGGTTCAACCGAACATTTGAAAAACACTAACACTAACCCTAAGTGGGATCAGGCTTTTTACTGGCTATTGTTACTTTACCATTCCCTGCCACTCATGATCTCTCTTTGGACGTATCCTTCTATCTGAAAGTTTCTTGCTGCTTCTGGTTTAGTCTAACTTTTGGTTGACGTCACCTCATTGCTAGAAACATGAGGTCACTTCTGAGAAAAATGACTAACAATAATGATGTCTATTGGAAGTAATGCTTCCCTGGGAGCGGTAAGGTGACATTGGGCCTAAAATGAGATCACACTGGGAGTGACAAGAGGCCGGGGAATATAGTAATGGTAACTTAACTCCTAAAAGCCCTTAAAAAAAACATTCTATGATTTTAAACCCAGCTTAGGGTTAGTTTAAATTGTTGGGGGTGATTTTTGCCAAAATTCGATTCAGGCCAACCTAAATTGAATTACTTGGATTCAGGTTCCATTTGACATTGACCCAAATCGAAGCCAAATTTGCAAGACACATCCAGGTTACATCGGTTTCTTCCTGCACCCATGCTGACATTAACACCTTTACCAGACCTCTAAAAATCCAACCATACTCGCTTCCAACTACCATGACAGCACCATAAAGTCCAAGTAAAAGTCCCAGAAATCCAAGAACTAAAGATGCATAGTCAGAGCATAGCAGTGACACCAACATAGTGTAAACATACGTTAATTAGTTACACCAATTTACTTTACATGTACAAAGCATGATAATGCTTTTAACGGGAAATATATAGTCTTTTTAACTGAAAATGGAAAAATTATTCCATCTTTTAAGCTACAATAACTATTGCAGTACATGGTAAAAAACTTACAATCTATATATATATATATTTTTTTATTGGGAAGTTTTCAGTTGTTTGCACCTGCAGTATCCACTTAGCACACATAGGGTGAAAGTCTTAACTTTGCATTAACTTTGCCCATAGATTGCTATGGGCAAAAGAGTGAGCTTTAGCCAAACGGTTCATATATGGGCCATAAATTTTTAAAAATTTTACCTAAGAGTTTGGGGTTTTAACAAGGGTCTGTTCAGGCTAGTCAATTTTTTTCCACTCAGAACTGAGCAAATCACTACTTTTTGGTCTAAGTCTCAGTACAAAAGTGATGGTATACTGGAATTGGAAAAAAAAATCTTGAAACTCTCAGCACACAGCTCTCTGGATTACAGTGATATTATATGCTGCAGCATTGTGCTTTCTTATTCCTTGAATTAATGGTCCAAGGTCAGACCTTGATAAACACCTCCAGAGTATTACTCCCCACCCATCAAACTTGACAAATACTGTACCATCACAACTCTTGGTACTTAAGCTGTTGATACTAGATGATTCTCCATGTCTTTTCCTATATATACTTTTTTAGAGATATGGCAACTGCCTATCTCTGTGGGATAGTCCTTTTTATGTTTGTTACAGATGCAGAATCACAATCCATCCGCAATCATAATTGTTGTATAAATGCTAAAAAAAGAAGTAGTACTTGTAGAATGTTAAGATGTCTTAAAAATTCTTGTTTAAAATTACGCTATTTTAATTTATTACAGGGAACCTTTAATAATAAACATGCTATCAAATTTGCCATGATTATGTTAAAAAACAGAACTAGCTGAGAAGAGTTTATATTTTTGCTTTTTTTCATAGTTTGTAAGGTTAAAAAAAGACAGAAATACATCTAGTTCAGCCTATTGTGCTATATTATTGATTCATAGAAAGGTAGAAGCCACTCATCCTTATTTTAGGGAAAAAATAATTCCTTCTCGACTCTAATCTGGCAATCACAATAAATCCCTGGATCAACAACCCTTCTCCAGAATCCTAGTCACTATAACTATAACACTATAGAAATGTATCCAGACCATTTCTCTAAATAACCCTAATTTTGCTAATCCTTCTGTATATTGATGTATATCATAGTCCACCCAGTGATTTTATTGTTTTGTTCCCTGCCTTTTAATCTGTTTTAAGCCTACATGTCTTTCCGTAACTGGGCCCAAAACTGTACACAACATTCCCCTGGGTGGGGCCAACCAGAACTTGTATAATGGGAGAAAAGATGTTCCATTGTGTGCGCTATGCCCCTAATTTAATTCACCCCATGATCGTATTTGTCTTGACAGCTGCTGCCTGACACTGGCTGCTTCAATTAAGTTTATTTTCCACTAAGATTCCAAAGTCCTTCTCCATGTCATTTTACCCAGAGTTGTTTCCATTTAAAAAGTAATAATGGAATGGATTTTTCCTTTCTCTGTGCATATCCTTGCATTTATCTGTGTAAAACCTCATCTGCCACTTCTTTGTCCAGGCCTCCAATTTATCCAGATTCCTTTGTAATAGAACATTGTGCTCTATTGTGTTAATTACTATACACAGTTTAGTATCATCTGCAAAGATTGAAATTCTACTGTGCAATCCATGTGTAAGGTAATGAATATATTAAAGAGAATAGAAATATACTGTTCTATAACTTTGCTAGAAATGAATTAGTAAAATTTGTAATCTACGCATTTAAATTCCTGCTTTTTGTGGGTCAAAGAATTTAGTGGGTGGTTATAACAGTAATTGACAGCTATCTCTGTATGCACACCTATACAAAAAAGGTTGTCATCCACTGTTAAGACTGCTCACTGGACTCCTTAACCCACAATAAACAGGAATTTAAATGATTAAATTACAGGATCTTTTGGCATCTTTCCCCACAAAACCAAATATCAATCGGCTCTGCTCCTCCTGCTCTATAACATGCCGCTGGCAGATCAAATATCATGTTCAATGTGAGAGGCTCCCTTTTAGATTCTTGAAAAAATGTCCAAGAAATGATAACTTAAACGGTGTTAATCAATCAACCAATTCTGTCTCTCTGTAAAACATATTGGTCCTTTACAACAGAATAAAGCATTACATTAGATAACACCCAGTGGAAGAGGCTGTGTCGGCATATCTTATTAAAAGGAAACAATTTAGGTAAAAAAGCCACAAATACCATGTGGTATGCAAATATTCATAAAATATTAGACTAAGAAGAAGTTCATTTTAGTATTCAATGTATTTCACAGTATTGTAATGCTGGTTGTTCTAGTGCACCACAAAAAAATCTGCGTAGGCAGGAAAGGTATTGTGAAAATGTGCAAACTCAATTATTGTTCGTAAAATTTCAGAGATAATAATGGAAGAAAAATTTAAATAAGGAGTGTATAACTTTAGAAAACTGAATAATTTATGCCAGTGTTGTTCTTAAGCCTGGTTCTTCAGTGTCCAAGGCTGGGAATCACCACATAGCACTATCTGTCTAACACATGTTTATAATTCCTGAAAATTCTGTAAATTTTATGTGCATGTGGATGAGCAGTTAACAAATGTGATTGCTTAAGAGTGTCTTATCTATAACTACACCCAAATTGTTTATGTGATTTTTGAAGGGTTGTTTGTCCCAAACATAAAGTTGTAAAATACCCAAGTTTTTATTTTGCTGTAACCCGTGGGCCTATTCTCAAGACAACTTCATGTTTTGTTTTGGTTTTTTTTCTTGTCCAGGATCAGTTGTAGCTAGTTGGCATTTATCCATTATTGTAGTTCAGCTAGCCAGAAATTTATACCTGGAGAAGAGTCATTGATTTTGGTGTTTACAGAACAAGCATAGTAGTTAAAGAAAGCATATCAGGTGGTTTATGCTACCCAGGGACATAGCTAGAGACTCATGGGCCCAGGTGTAAAACTTCAGCTTGGGCCCCCGTACCGCTAGACACCGTCTGTGGACCAATACTTTTCAACAACAGGTTCCCTACTTGATGTGAAGGATGATTACATTGTAGCGCGCTACAGAAAATTATTTCTATTAAAAGGAATTGTCCAACAGAAGAAAATTCACTTGAAATGGGGCCAAAGAAAAACAAGTTATACAGCCGAAGTGAAGCCGAATTGTGCCTTTTGTTTTATGAGTTTAGTTGTTGTTGGAGTTTATGCTGAACAGTTTATTGACTTATCTGTATTCTGCAGGTCAATAGCTATACAAGGGCTAAATTATCAGTACTATATAGTGACTAATATCACCATAATGTTACAGACCAAACCAGTATAGCAAGATCAATAATGCCAATAACAACAATATAAAAGGACCAAAGAATAACCCATATATCACTAATATAGTGACTAATACCCAATTTACTGAGAAAATCAATATATAAATTTCCCCATAAAATAAAAACAACAATATAAAATGGGATCAAAAATACCCCCCTACCCTGACCACAGTCACCCCATAAAAACTTAATAAAACCTTTGGTACTGTTACAAAAAATAACCCACTACACAAAAGACCACTATTACCACCATACAGTGACCATATAGCAGTTGTACACAGGCTTTGCAAACATTTAAGTGATTACAGCGCAGTTACATTTAGTGGCTCACAGGTGACGTCTTTTCAGATTGTTGTTCTCTTTTTTCTTACCAACAAACTAACTATAGGACCCCCATTTGTGCCACCAGTAGATAGGAACACACTCCATACAGTAGAAAACCCCCCAGATTAGATAGGCGGATAGGAAGACACGTCTTTTAGGTAGATCAGACCTTAAAAATTAGATAAGTGGCAGACCTTCCTATTAAGTAAATAAAGTTCCCCTTCAGTATAGGGGGCCCCTTCAGTGCAGGTAATAAAAAGGGGCACTTAGGCCGATAGTGCCCCTTAGAGCCACTTAGGAAGGCAATAGGGGCCCCTTTGGGCAGGGATTTAGGGCCACAGATAGGCGGTAATGGCCCCCAGTATAAATGGGCAGCTAATTGGGGCCCCCAATATATTTTAGGCAGGAATTTTTTCCCCCTAACAGAAGGTGTTGGCCCACAGTATACAGATATACAGGTAATATGGCCCCCAGTATATTGATGGGAGGTAATTAGCCCCCAAATTTGATAGGTAGGTAAATATCCCCATTTTTAGAAGGGGGCACTTAATATTGCCCCCATATATAGATAAGTAGTAATATAGCCCCCAGAAGCAGCCAGGTAATATCCCCCCAATATTTATAGGAGGAAATATGGGCCCCTATAATTGATGGGAGGTAAAGGCCTCCATTTAACAGGCAAGTAATATGGTTCCCGATATAGACATAGGTAATATCCCCCCAGTTTAAAAGACAGGCCAATATGGCCCCCGTAAAGCTAACAGGTAATTGTGACCCCAGTTATTTTAAAGGGAGGTAATAGGGCCCGTCTCACAGTCAAAAAAAATTTTCCAAAACATAATCTTTAATAAATAGCATTAAAATAATTACCTTTATATATAAAAAGGGCCTCACACAAAGCCACATACAAATATGCAACTGTATATGTATAAAGTACCGGTGTATATCAGTACCTAATAAAAAGCAAGTGGACAATGTCTAGCTAACACAGCAAAAAAGACATTGTCCAAATACCCATTAGCAGGGGAATGCCCCTATAAGAGGGAGGAAAAAAGTGGTCAAAAATCAGGCCGAAAACAGGGACATTAAAAATTTCCCCCTTTCGCTCTGTAATCGCCTGATATAGGTACGGGGGGTTTTTTTAAAATTGCGAACAGGGCGCGCCCAGTGGGCTGAAAAAAAAGCCCGACTTTGCTGCAGCCCTTCTACAGCCGCCCTCTGTGTTTTTGAACTGGGGGAAAAGAAAACGACAGATATATTTATATGTGAAAATAAAACTCTATGTAATATATTAAGTTGAACTGGATTTAAATGTAATGTAATTTACTCAATAAATTAAGGATTTTTAAATGCCATGCATAAAATATTTTTAATTGCCAAGTTAAAAGAATATAAACCAAATTTAACATTTAGCAATATATATTTTCATGCTTCATTATTGCTTTTCAGCCATTTTTTCAAGAATGAAAAGGTTAGACTTACATCACCTATTAAATATGCTGAGATGTAGCCTCATTTATTGCAGACTCGCTATAATTTTTATATTTTGCTCTGGCTTTAGGGAAATTACAATAAAGTTAATTTAGCACATACTGTCTATTTAAAGGGGTTCTCTATTTTTTAAAAAATTTAAAGGGAACGTTTTTATGGAAAGGAAAAACATACAGTTGAGCAAAAATTACACCTTTGCTATACAAACAGAAAAATCTAAAACACTGAAGAACTTTGCCAAAAATCTATAGAGGATTATTTCCATCATATTGGTTAGCATTAAATATTTAGTCAAAGCTGGAATTTGGATTTGGACAACATGTCTCATATCTGGTAGGGATGCTCCCGTCTTCAATCCTTTTGGCTTAAAGTTATAGAAATTATTCTCTTAGTGACTGATATTTTCTTAGATAATAATCGTTAAAATTTCCCACCTTTGATATCCCATTTTCTAACCCAATACTTTAAAATACCACCTTATCTCATTTCTATTAAAAGCGGCTAAAGCCGCTATGACGGTCTATCTCCTGCCCATCCGCCACCGATTGGTTTAAGGAGATACATTTTATCCAGCATATGGAGAGCCCCACAAGGTTTCCCAAAAGGTTGGTCGAAAAATTTCAGCTTGGGGGAATGGATTCCCTTTGCAAATTCTGAGCATAGGGGCCCTACACTTTAACTCTTTTATTCTTCTCTCTGTTTAGGTTTCTTTTCTTGGGTAAACACATAATGCTTGGTATTGGACTGTTGCCGGCTACAACATTTTATCTTGTTTTTGTTTAATTAGTTATTATACCAGTATGGATATCATTTATGCTCCTTACCTAATACCTTGATTGGGTCAGCAAAGATGATTATGTTCCTTATTGTCTCTGGATAATGATCCATCGGTGTGAGAGATCTCTATTTAAAGATCATTTTCTGATTAGATGTTGTTTGAGCTGTCCATTGTAATTCAATTTGTGATCACAGTTCTCTGTTGTACTTTTCTACATTTCTCACTGAAAAATTTTACTCTTATTGCTTATATTAATATTATTATTATTATTTTAAATATCAATCAAACTCTTCTGAATCCGGAAAAAAATGTAAGCAAAGCTTAATAAAGATTATTGCCATATACATTGCTGATCTGAGTTTGCTTCATTTCAGAGTAAGAGAAAAGTTAGAGCAGTTTTTATCTCTTGCTTGTTTACAAAAGCTTCTTTAGTTACCGACCACCTCTCTTTACTCAAACAGTGATCAGGCTGGTGAGGTCACTCCCTGCTGTGTCATATCAGCAGCATATGAGCTGGTTTATCTTTCTTACTATCAACTTTATCCCTTGAGAGCTCTGTAGCCCTGTGCCCTGGTGTTAAAACTCCAATATCACCAATGTCCCTGAAACAAACTCAGCTAAGAATAGCAGAGCTTAAATGTTACTCACTATTGTAGTATAGTCTGAACAAGAAGTTGGAACTGACAGCTTGCTGTGTGAGAACAGACTGTGTGAAACAGCCATATGGGGAAACCTCTTTAGACCTACATGTTAAGATGTCATGGTTAACTGCATCAATTTCTACTTTAAGACCTAAGATTCTGCACACCAATACCAAATAAATCCAGAAATAATACAGGAGAAAAAAAAATCATTAGATTGACATATTTGTATATTTTGGCAACAATTTGCATAAAAGTAGATTTAACTATAAAGTAATTTACTTTCAGCGTCTTACAGGATTTCTAGTTTAATATATAAAAATAAAAAAAATATTCTGCCTTATTTCTTTAGTTTTTACTTATATTAGTTATAGTGCTTTATTTAATTTGCATATAACTGTTAATTGTAAAATGTATGCAGATTATAAGAAATATGATCAACTTACTAATTAAGAAGGTATATAGGCACCATGTTTATATACATTAACTAAAGTGTTAGGACTGATTTCTGCTGCATTTGCAAAATGGTTGACATAGAGTTTTCAATGTTATCACTCCTACAAATTATTATTCAATTTTCCTCATTTCTTTCCTCGGGAGATCCTTAGCTGTGAGATTGAAAATTAGATTGAAATTGAATAATATAATGATCTTTTAGAGGAGAGTATTTTATTACTTTAATTATTTGGTGTGTTTGTCATGTGTATTTAGTGACATAGAGCTCATATACATAATGTACTGTACATTTTCAACTAAAATATAATGCAGCAATGTAAGAAACTTTCAAGCATAACTATAACACTTTCAAGACCTGATGTGATTTTTCAGCCATGAAGACTATAGCAAAATTTTACCTTTTTAGAAAGTTGCTTTCTGAGGATATGTTCCCAAGGCAGATTATGGATTTTCAGGCAGATTTTAGATATGGACTTTAAAAACTTAGGCATGGATTGCATGGTTTCTCTTATGCAGATTATTTCCTTAAAACAGATTTAAATTTATTTTGAATTTCATATATTTTTTTATTTGTTTAAGAATTCTTTATTTATTCATTTATTAAATACTTAACTTTACAGTCATGTGCAGTTCAGCAAATAACATGTCATATTTGTTAACTGCTTTCCTCATTTATGAAGAAAACAGAGTTCAGCATCTTTCCCCCATCCCACTCTGGCTCTACACTTGATCGATTCAAAGCAAATCTAAGCCCCAACTACCTCCCGCTGCCTCCACCTGAAAAATGTTTCCCGAATCTGCTTCTTTCTTGACTTTGACTTGTCAAAATTGCTCGTTCATGCTCTCATCATCTCACACCTGGATTACTGCAACATTTTTTTTCTGTGGCCTTCCATCTATTAATCTTTCTCCTCCCTAAACTCTGCTGCTTGACTGTTCCACCTTTCTCCTCGTTACTCCTCTGCCTTCCCCCTTTGCCAGTCTCTTGACTGGCTACCTATTGCCCAGCTAATTAAATTCAAGCTATCAACAATGACATATAAGGCCTTCCATAACCTGTCCCCCTATGGGAGGGATACCTCCTCTCATGCAATTTCTTCTAATTATAGGACTTTCTTCTCTGTTCTCCTCCTGTCAGCTCCTTACACAACCGTCTCCTAGATTTCTCCTGTGCTTCCACCATACACTAGAACTCACTGCCACAACACAATAGACTCTCCACCACCTTTCAATAGCAACCTGAAAACCAATCTCTTCAGGGTAGCCTACTTTTTACAATAACCCTGGTGCCACTACAACATAAAACAAACATCTCTGTCCTTTACCTTCTGTCTCCTCCTTTTCTATTGTAGATCATAAGCTCTCACGGGCAGGATCCTCTCTCCGTCTGTATCAGTGTGTTACTTAGTGTCACTGTATTTGTCCTATATATGTCTTATATTATGTACCTGATTCCCTTGGCTTGTACAGCGACCTGGAATCAATGGCGCTCTAAAATTAATAATAATAATAATAATAATAATAATAATAATAAGTTGTGAGGTATGGTCGCAATGAAGTGGACTTTTTTCGAGCACTTTGTTACAGGTGCCCAATAGGACTGAAATTAGGAGAATTTAAAAGTCAAGCCAACACCTTAACCTGTTGTCTATGCTTTTCAGTTAATTCCCAAACAACTTTTGCATCAGTCTTATCCTGCTGAGAGTGGCCACTGACATTAAATTCCTCATGTATGAGGCCCATAAAAAAAAAAAAAAATAGCTCCCCTTTCATTTTTTTCAGAGCATTATATAAAATGAAAGGGGAACTCTGATTGGTTACTATGGGTAACAAAGACATTCGTAGACCTGGACAGTCCCCATAAGGGTTTGTTCACAAGCATATTTTTGAACACAGAAAAAAGTGCATGGACTGCATGTGGAATCCTTGTCAAATTAAGGACATGCAGAATGCATGCAGGTTTTTATTATACAACTGACTTCACTGAAAATACATAAGATAAACATAACAATAGAGATTCCTTTTAAAATCAATGAGAATTGGATTGCATGTGAACTACATGCAGATATTTCTGCCATGTGAACATGCCTTAACGAGTTTGTCTCACCATGCTGTTTCACAGAGCCACAATCAGCCTCAGATTCACACTTCCTGATCAAGCTTTGGGTGGTTTTATAACAGGGATTGGCATATTGGTTCTGCTATTCCTATTACAGTGATATGAGTGAAAGAGTTTTATAATCAGTAGTGCAAAAAGTTACAGAGCACTAAGGGTTAAAACTTGTCATTAACGTAGATTAACAAGATCCTGTGCTAGAGATAAGATACAGCAGGTAGGGACTCACCATGGTCAGAGAGTGCAGCTGGAGCAATCAAATAAGAAAGAGCAGCAAGAGGTGGTCGGTAACCAAGAGAGGCTTCTTTACCCTAGCAGTAGATAAAACCTTTAAAGCAAAATCAAAACAGTAATTCATTTGGTAATAGTCTTCATTTTCCTTTCCCTATGTGTTATAAGCCAATCATTGTAGTGAGAAAATCCCCTTAAGGAACATTATTGCCATGAAGCAGTGTACTTGGTCTGAAACCTTGTTTTGCAGACGTAGCAAACTTTAACTGGTTAGAGACATCTGTTCTTATTTCACAACAAAAGCCATTAAAATGTATGATAAAAATGATATCATGGAGCATTATCTGCCAAGTTCATATTTGACTCATCTGTAGGTAAGTGCAGATGTAGCAAAACATGACAGCACACCATAATGTCACAGCACAGAAAGTTATTTCAACTTTTTCAATGCTTTTAGGTGGCTTTTGATTACAGTAAAGAGTAAAGGAAAAGCTGTGATATTACAGTCAAGTTGAACTTTGCTGCATCCATAGTACATGTCAAAGTAACATCCACATAAATTCCATGACCAAAGGTTTCCCAGCATAGCATTCCGCAGAGCATCCTACCTTCACTAGCTTGTCTTTTCATGATGCCTTTTTTCCCTAGTAATTGTCCCACATGCACCCTGCCAACCACAGGATTTTTCCTTGTTAGTTGGTCCTGTTCTGATGTTCGCTTTTAGCATGGGCATTCTGACTAGTCTGTGGCTACTGCAAGTTGTGATGCAGTGCATGTTCTGTTTTCTATCACTGACATCATTACATTTTATTAGCAACTTGTGCTGCTTTAATTTTTCTTTTGGACTGAGTTATACTTTATTCCCTAAATACATCAATGAGCCTTGGGTTTTTATTAAACTGTTGCAAGTGCACCAGTTGTTCTTCCATGGACCATATTTAGTAGGTACAAATCACTGCATATTATAGACATTACACGACACCTGTTTTTTTTTTTTTAAAGGGAACCTGTCACATAGATTATGCCCCCCTTGCTGAGGACAGCACAAGCCAGTGTCAGACCTGCTGTTTCCAGCGCTGTGTCCCTTATTCTGTAAGATGCAGCAGTTTTAGACCATTTACCCCTCAAATCATATTCATGAGCAGGTGTTAGCTCCACCCACCAAAGGCTAGCTCTGCCCACTGACAGTTATTCACATGTTTCTACCTATTCAAAGTAATAGGTTTATCAGTTGAGGTGGGCGGGGCTAGCCTCAGGTGGGCGGGGTTTGAAAAAAACTGACACTCTGAAGGACTCTTCGAATGACTCTTCTGGCTGAAAACTGCAGATTTGAGCATTAAATACACGAAAACTACAGCATCTTACAGAATAAGGGACACAGCGCTGGAAACAGCAGGTCTGACACTAGCTTGTTCTGCCCTCAGCCAGGGGGGCATAACCTATGTAACAGGTTCTCTTTAAATGAGATGCTCTGACCAAGATGACTAGCTATTATGCTTTTTTAACCCTCTAACACACCATCTTCAATAACTGACTGTTCACTTGCCTTGTAATAACCCCTTGAAAATTGCCACTGTGTCACGATCTGACAGTAACAGCATGCGCTGAGGCGCTGATCGCTGGTAACCGGGAGTGGATCCACTGTGACCACCGCAGGCAAGATGGTAAATAGAGATCCATGCCAGGGAGCGGAGTCTAAGGGGCCCCCGGTCTTCACCGGAGCCTGCCGCAAAACAGGACAGACTTTGCTGCGGGGAACCCCCAGGTCGCTAGCCCTGAAGTGACTATCTGCAGTGACAGCCGAGGTGCAGGACAGGAACTCCAGGCACAGACACAGGAAAACATATGCAGCAGGATATAGAAGGAATAAACGTATGCAACAGGTGCAACAGCTGGAAACCGGACTGGTATAACGGCAGGATACAGCAGGTAACTGGACTGGTATAACAACAGGATACAGCAGGATACACAACAGGTACTACATGGGTGCAAGGACAAAAGAAGACAACAGACAGGTGGTCAGGAGCTCTGATGGGCTGCAGGAACTGAACTCAGGATAGCAGCCCTGAGAAGCTGGCAGGAGCTCAGATGGACAACCTCTCAGAAAGAGGTACAACACAACAATCAACTGACCTAGAGCAAGACAGGAACTTCCTCTTATAGCCAGGGGTCACACAGGTCAAGAGGAAGGTGAACAGGACAGAGAACCTATAAAGGGCAGGAAGCTGCTGTGCACGCACCCTAGGAGGTGCAGAGCACGTACAGGACACCAGGAAGCAAGAGCAACAGGACAGGCAAGTATACATCAGAACACAGGCTGCCGGGTCCCCTGCACAGGGAGCCACAGCAGAGACATGGCAGGCATGGACATGGCGACGGTCCAAAGCAGGGACCGCGGCATGAACCGTGACACACTGTAACAAGATACTCAATGTTATTAATTTTACCTGGTTTTAATGGTATAGTCGAGTTTTTGTTAATTAACAAAAAAATAGGCATAGTGTATAGTAAAATAAAGCAAAAAATAATATGTGTAAGCCCAATAATAGTAGAATTTTAAATTCTACTTATTTTCTAGTTTTACCTACTGGTTAGTCTCCATAAACTTGTTCTAAAAAAAAAGAGGATTATTACTATTACTTAGCTTTTTGCTTTTTATATGTAGTTGAATTATGATAACTTTACTGTCCTACAATCATTCACTAAAATATGTATACACATATTTTAATAATGTATTGTTCTTCAGCTTTACTGACAGGTGCTCTTAGTTTAGAAGCGTAAAAACTGTGTTTTATAATGGTTTGTGCTTTAGACTTCTTTGTCTGCCTATGAATCATAGATGTATTGTGTAATATCACCTGGAAAAAAGACTACAAATTATATTAGTTTTGTTGCTGTACAACATTTTATGTGAAAATGATCATGAATCTGGAAAATTAATGAATTTTTTGTCTTTCTTTTATTCTTCTCTTGCTTTTGGCCAGTAGAGAACTTTAGCAGGCACATGTCAATATTGGAGGAGGCCCCTAAGCAAAACTTTGGGTGGTGGCTGCACCACTGTGTTTAAACATACGACCAAATACTCATCTAAAAATATATATAAATAATGATGATGATAAAATATATTGCATTGTACATAATGAAAGGCAAATCACTTTTGAATAAAACATAAAGATAATGCAAAAAAGTAAAAACAGTGAAGACTTGATATAGTAGGTCAGGGAGAGAATTGCCTATGTAAGTTTAAAATCTAGATGGAATAAGATATATATTTAAAATGTAGGGGACTGAGCAGCACCACTCTTCTTGGATGGAAGTAGCATTAGAAAAGCAGTAGAAGGACCCTTTCCATCTTACACATTTATGACACATCCACCAACAACAAATAAGCTGTAATATTCATGTAGCAGGGTCTAGTTTTACAGTTATATTACAGCTTTCCGTGCTGTCTGATCTTATCTCTAAACAAAGATCAGTGAAAAGCAGTGGAAAAGTTTAGATAGCGTTCTGTGCTGTGGCATCATGGTGCATTATCTGTCAAGTTTAGCTTTGTTACAGCTGTGTTTTTTGTGGGATGGGGAACCCATCTTTTGACTGAAAACAACTGAAAAGGTTTTCAAAAGGTTGCTAAAGTATCTAATCAGGGAGCTCAAAACGAAATAGACAAAGGGCGACATGTATGATTGGGCTTTCCACCTGTTTTCAGGCGTATAATGCGCCTCACTGTGGCGGCTCCGCTGTCGGATGCAGGAATGTGCTGTTAGGCGCAAGCTTCGCCACTTTCGTATGCGCCTAACATGAAGGGGCATGCAGTGGACGCGCTGTGGGCGGGACGCACCAGATTCGAAAACACAGACGCATGTATGCCGGTCGGCAAAGTGAGGCGCATTACAGTTCCGACAAGCAGACCTAGTTCAATGTGGTCTACCTGATCCGGATGAGGCGAAGTGGAGCTAGAACTTATTGTAATGGGGCAAAATGTCCTCGAGGTCTACAGTTACAACAGTACAAGAATAAAACTGATTTGGCAATAAAATTAATTAATTAATAAAGATAAATATCAAAGTTGTCTAAAAAAGATTTCAATGTATTGAAAAAGTGGATCATTTAAAAATAATGGAAATATATGTAATATCTCCAAAGAAAGAAATATCAGCGATAAAATGCCTTACAAATTCCGAGAAACGTAAACTAATTTTACATTAAATAAACCACTGATGATGTTGTACTGATGTTAATTTTTTTCATTTTTAATACCAACAATTTGAGGTGTATTTTTGCTGCTTTCACCTGTTATTCTATTTAGTATATACAGCAAGAGCCAGCACAGCACCGGTATTGCTGGGACCTGTGGTCCTCCAAGCAGGATTTCTATTCACTGACATGCTTAATGATTTATCTCTGATTTCCAGCCTGTCTAGAAACGTAATACATGTTAGGCGCATTAGTTATGCACCTAAGTTCTGCAATGAGTCTCACACACAGGCAAGGCGCAGGGAACTTTACACCACATTTATGAGCGCAATTCGGGTGTGGCCATACATCAGGCGCAGTTTTCATGCTAAAAAACGTGAAAACGGCCACTTTGATGCGCCGATCATCATACATGTCACCCAAAATGTGTTCTAGGCATTGATATATGTTTCTTTGATAATATGTTTTACTCCTGTGACAGAATAATCTTAATTAAATATTACATATCAAGCAGAAATGTTGCTGAGTTGGTTTACAAAATAAAGGAACATTCGTATTGCTTGTATAGTCTGTACATGTAAACTCTCAAATTTTAGTAATGCACCAAAATGTATTTTCATCACTTTTCTTACTGTTTGTATGCATCATTGGGATATGGAATGACCCTTCATTTCACAACCAAACTACCATAAACTTCTGGAATAAATGCACAAAACATACTATTTTGGTATCAAAACGGTCATAGTTTTATTAAAACCAGGAGAAAACAACAATTGCAGAAGGAGTCAAGCGGAGTACTAGGCCATTGTGATTCATGAATAGTGTGAGAGCCCCAGCTGCCTGACATACTGTACCTAGCCAGACAGCAAAAGTGGTGGGATGCTATGGCTGGCCATTCTAGCAAAGCCAGTACACTTTAGAGGTGCCAATGACTCGGACTAGCCCACGGAGGAGTAGGGAAAATCCCTGTTGGGCCACTGGAAATGATCACCCTCTGTGTACGGCAGGCATGAAGCTGCTTTTCCGGGAATAAGGCAGAAAAAAAGAGGCAGAAAGCAAGAAGAACAGTGCAAAAAGTAAGTACAGTAGCTGTATGGTGGGCCCAAGCATCAACTTCATTGATGTACTCCAAGGATCAACTCCAGTGGTGGGCTCCAAGAATCAACTTCACTGGTGTACCCTAACACTTAATGACCCTACTGAAGATCCTTATTTCTGTGCTAAACTACTGTGTCCACCCCTGGATGATCATTATGCCATCCTTGAAGATGTCCACTTTCAAAGCTCAGCCTGTTCATCACTAAGGTTTAACCTCTATTAGTTTAAAATAGGTCGACCATATCATGACCTGCAACTTCCACTTGACTCTTGATCTTATTTTATATTTTTTGTATTTATATTATTATTATTATTATTATTATTATTATTATTATTATTATCACCACTTATTTTAATGCCATGGGTATAAAACTTAAAAAACTACATGTCCAGGCAAATAAACTATGAAAAAAGGCCAAACATTGAAAAACTGGGACTCATGAAGAATCACCCTACGATGTTCATGAGAGTAAAAAAAAAACAGACCAATGTGAAGGAAACCTCTAGAGAACCATGACTGAAGTACTGCTATTGGTGCAGCAGTGGCGCCAGCGCCACTGCTATGTCCGTACCTGGCAGCCAGGATGCTTTACTGTGACGTCAACATGAAAAATAATATAAAAAACGCGTACACCATCTTTCCTCTTTAAAAAGGATAATCACTCCGAAAAAGATAAAAAATAAAGCAATCATATTTCATATCGCCATGTGCATAACGACCTACCCTAGAAATCTGTCATATTAATTAACTGGCATGGTGAACTCCGTAAAAAAAAAAAAAAAAAAACATCATAGAATTGCGATTTTCACCCACACATAAAATGAAATTAAAAGCAATCAAAATCTCATATAAAGGCCAAGTTGGTGCCAAATAAAATATCAGTTCATCTCACAAAAAATGCCTTTACACAGCTCTGTATATGAAAACATTAAAAAGTTATGGCTATCAGAAGAAACAGTGATGCAAAATTATTGTTTTACACAGTCCACTTTTTTTTCTTTAAAGTGCTTCAACATAAAAAAAAACTATATAAATTGGGTATCGCTGTAATCATCTCGACCCACAGAGTATTGAAAATGGCGCCAAAATAAAATCGAATTGAAAATGAAACTCCAAAGTCCAGTAGGTACTCCTCCTACTCTGAAGCTTGTGGTTGAGTCAAATAGCACACTAGGGGCCCATATAGAGTATCTCTGGAAATTGGAGTATCTGCGTAATCAATATTAAGTCATTTATGGGGGTAACTAACAGGCAGGCTAATCAAAGCCACGTCAGAACTGGACTGGTCCCCAAAAATGTATTATGCTAATTTTCTTGAAAATGTGACAAATGACTACTAAATTTCTAAGCCCCCTAATGTCCTAAAAAAATAAAGAGACATTTAAACAATTATGCCAATATACAGTGGACATATGGTAGATGCTAGTTATCAACTATTTTGAGTGGAAGGCTATGTCCACACTGCACATGATTACGATCGTATCTCCGGCGCTTTTCGTTTTTTAAAAGCGCCGGAGATACGATCGTCAGTGTGGTGCCATAGACGGCAATAGAAAAGACGAGTTGCTGTCTACACAGCTCGTCTTTTCTCTGCCTGTCTTTCGGCAGCGGCGTATTATACAACATGTTGTATAATACGCCGGTGCTTCTAGTCTTCTTGACGTCTTCCCATACAATACAATTGTATGGGGGGCGTCGGGAAAACGAGAAGCGGCCGCGGCTTTTGCACAAAGCATGACAAAAGCCGCGGTCCTGTATCAGAGAAAGAACGGCCGCTTTAAGGGCCGTTTTTTCTCTGATGCAGTGTAGACATAGCCGAATAACTATCTGTCTTACACACAGTAACCATTATAAGTTTGAAAATGGCAAATTTTTCATGACATTTTGATATTTTTCACAAATAAACAAGGAATGTTTGGACCAAAATTTCTTACTAACCTGCACAGTGTGTCATGAGAACAAAATCACATGGATAGGTAAAAGTGTCAAAAAGTTATTCTCACATAAAAAAATGGGGCTCTGTCAGGTAGGTCAAAACTAGCTGTGGTTTTAAGGAGTAAATGCTCCTCACAGTAAAAACACCATGCATACTCCTTTCAATTACAGCAGACACTTTATACAGCTATACAGATAGCAGCTGTAAGACTGTAAAGGAGCAATAGGTCCCTCCTCCCAAAGTCATGTCCCCCTTTACTTAGCTGTCCTGGATATTCTTTTGAGCAATGCAGTAAAAAATAAATTATGCTATATGTAAACCAGGAATAAATAAACTAGCTCTATGTCGCAATCTTGCTTTAATGGTAGCTAATTTGTTTAAGATATTTGACCAATGTTCATATAATGTTTATAGGCACAAATAGTATTATTATTATTATTACTATTATTATTATTATTATTATTATTATTATTATTATTATTAATCCCATGCAATTTTTGTTAAACACAGGTATCCATGTAAAGGGTAAATATTTCTGTGTCTATGTATATGTCTTCCCAATGATTCAGAAAATTTGCTCTTAACTCTTTATCAAAAGACTTGTCATATTGAGGGCCCCTGAGGAGAAGATTCAATTACAGCATAGACTGTGAAATGTTTGATAGACCGCATTCTGGTTACATTTTCCACATCATCATAAAAAGGACTTTTTCCCATAGTCTTGTTCATGTACATCCTGTACCACTTAGGACATAGTTGAATATGTTCTAGACATGTATTATGGAGAGTGGTTACTTTACAGTAATAGCTTGTACAAATAATGATAGCATTATCATTTGAAAAGTTTATTATATTTTGCTTTAACAACATTACCCATTGTAAAATTGAGTATTTGAGATATAAGCTGGCTAGACCAACTGCTCATTGATGACATTCTTGAATGAACAAAACATGATGTTAATATCTGCTGCTGAAATGGCCATATGTAGACCCCCTACTAGTTTCACGGCACGCCACCTGCCACTGGCTGTATATTTCAAGCTACATGGAAATATATGCACGCTCCAGTGTTCATGTATAAATTTATTCATGAATCACTTTATGTATGTACATTATCAGTGTAATAAAATGCCTCTTGTAAAACTGTTTCCAACTCTCCTGAAATGTACGCTGTGGAAAGACAGAATAATGAATTCCTGTAAAAACTAAAATGTTGAGCACTTCTTGCATATTTACTACTGTACATTGCCTTTCTCAAAGACATTAAGGTGGTTTAAATAATTTACTACTTTAGAATATAAGAAATCTGTTATTAGCAATACCATTTTGATCTTCAGCTACACTTGCTATGCTGGCCACTTTTATTTCTCAGCCCATGTATTCAATTTATAAACTGATCCAACACTGTGAATAATTACCACCAAGGCTAAAATGCCTTAAAAAAAAAGAAAAGATGCACATTTCATGCTGCAGAAATATTTTGCAGTAAAGCAATGGAGGAAAAGGTTAGTTTGCCACAGCTGCACCAAGAAATGGTTGACCTTCTTTACTTACTATTTCTATGGAGTAGCATTGCTCAAATAGATCTCTGTTCGGTTTGACACTGTTTTGACCAAATTTGTGAAAGCATTTGGGTTTAGGTCCCAATTTTTTATGCTAACCTTAAATCTGAGTTGGGGTTAGGGTTTTTTGGCATCTTTTTGAGTGAAAAAAGTTTCATTTGTACTTTCTGTCTGGTGTCTCTTCTAGTCCATTGTCACTTCCCACTAACATAGTATAGCGATTATAGTAAACCCTAACTTCTATCCTACTTTAACTGGAAGAAACACCAGATTGGAAGTGCCACACCTATTTTACAGAACAGTCCACTTCTAAGTCTCCCACAGATGACAGCTCACAGCTTCTTGCTTAAAGAATTGATTTATTATGATACAACCTTATTAGCTCTGTTCCTTTCAGATCAGAACTAACTTCCATTAACAGAATCACACTTTTTATTTTAAACAGCATACAAAGCGTTACAATGGATAAATACATCAAAATATAATCAGCATTTGACAAATTACATTTATATCCAATCCTTTATTCTTAGCTAATGATATGATATTATTTTTGGCAGAAAATATTTGTGTATATTAATCAGTTACAGAGAACAGTGTTTGATACTCCTAGCTTATGTTTACTCATTACATTGTGGCAGAGAGACTTGACTTTATATAGAAAAAAACTGAACTATAAGATTTTTCTAAACTATTGATCTTTGCAAAGCAGATACCTTTCAGAACTGCTAAATTATTTTTCATTTAAGCCTTTAGGAATAATTACGTTATTAATCCATTCTCTGTAATAGAGCTTGATTTGTTTTATATCAATCTACATTTTTTTTTATATTTTTTTCTAAAATTCGATTTAGACCATGATAAATAAAATTGCTGAGATGTGGGTTAAATTTGGCATTCACTGGAATATGAAGTGCAGTACTACCCTGGAGTTATACATCTCATTTCTTCCCATCTTTGTGCAACATATGAAACAAGACCTGTTGGTGGGCCTTGAGGACTGGAGTTGGGGACCCCTGAGCTAGAGGGTACAATGTCTAGGTTAAATATACCAATAAGCATATTCGTTCAGGTGATAAATACTCTTCCCCTGTCCCCATTCATATATACAGTATGCATGGCCAAGAGAGGTAAATGTTACACATATGGCTCTGATCCCTGCGGGGACTCAGTAGATTCCCTTTTTCATATAAGAAGATACCAGTTTTATTCAAGGCATGGTAGGTGGGAAAACCTGTTACAGATAGAAGTAGCTTATAAAAGGATTTGTAGTGATCAAAATGGAATCTGTGAACTAATGCTAAAAAAAAGAAGGAATGATGCTACCCCTATGGTCAATGTGAGCAGCATGCAGAATTGAAATTCTCAAAAGAGAAAAAAGTGAGGGGTATAGGTACCATTAGACATCAGTACTGATTTAGGAAATCATTGGTAAATTATACTACAATAGATTTTGTTGATCATGTCATGTAATGTGAGCATTAAAGCATAAGTTTCATAATATAATGCATCTTAGACCAGAGGTCTTCAAGCTTTCTTACGTCAATTCCACAACTAAACGTAACAAGTTGCTCTAACGTAAATCATGTATTAAGCAACACAAAAAGGATGTTAAACATATTTCTGTCATTACCTATCAATTAAGTTGTACATTCATTGAAAAATTATATTCAGTTCAAGTTAATCAACCAAACCGAGAGAAAATGTTGTGGGAGATGCCAAGGGACTTGATATACTGCTGGTTTGAAGCCCAGTTTTACAGTGAATGTAAAATCAAATGCCCGCTATTTGATTCTAATCCTCAAGCTAAAAGGTAGTTGTCTGCCAAATAAAACTGAGATGGTCATGACTTGGGTGCCAATTGTACTGCAATTACCATAAGTGGTAAATGCCAGTGATGGTGTCTAGTGCTAAGCTTTTGGCCAGGTGTGTGTTGAACCTTGCACCAAATTCCAGAGAATTCCATAATTTATGTTTACCTAGTAAATGCTCATGTTACATTTCCACCTGGAATTTCACCTAAAAAGAATCATAATAGGTTTGACTTTTGAAATATGATGGGATATCAGAAAAAAAAAATAGACTAGAAACTTAAGAAAAGTTAAAGAACAGCTCTTATTTAAAGCAAAATTATAATATTACAACTTGTATCCCTAGAGCTAGTCATAAAAGAGAGGTTTTAATCCTTCAAGGTCATAGAATGTTATTTCTAAAGTGTGGATGAGATAACTAAACACTTCTGATGCCTCTTACAAACTTTAGCTTGACTTCATTTTATGTGTTACTGACTGAGCGCTTAAACTGCAAAAATCATTTTTTCGAAACAAAAGGGATTTTGGTAGTTGTCACTTTTCTCTTCCATTGCACTTAGCAGATCATAGAAAATATATGACTCAGCAGACAGTGAACATAGGAAAAGTATGTGGGGAAAAGAGTTAGTCTTCTTTCTACTATGAGCTACAATGAGTAACAGCAAGAAATAAATGGAGATAAATGCTAAGATACCACTTTATTCTGTTTCAATTTAAATGAATTATGTGTGACTCACAGGTTTTTACAACAAAAGCGAAGCCTTCATAAATTCTTTTGTTGCCTCACAAAATCATAAAAGCTAAAACACAGTGTTTGTCAATTAATTTGTCAATTAATATAGCTTTCTTTTTATAACCAAAGTCGGTCATGTCTTTGTTTTTACATAATGTATGTAGCAGACTAGGCAACATTTTCTGCTTAAGGGCAATATCATATTTTCTAGTTGTGTTATGAGAAGGATCAGTCCCAACAAGAAATGGAAGTGTAAATTGTTCTCCTAAAACCCCCACTACGGGGTCATAATTTAGTTTTAATAAACATATAAGGCTATAGGAAAATTTTCTGTTTGAATAGTCTGCAGCTGGGCATAGTTGGCATTTAAAGAATCATGTGTATCGATCATGTATATTGTTTGTTGACTCCAGGCCACAAATTACCATAAAACAGCTAGGGATACATGTATGAAAACGGTCTAGGTCTAAAATTCTCTCTTGCCCATAGCAACCAATCAGAGTCCTCATTTCATTTCATATAGTGTTCTGGAAAAATTAGAGAGGTGCTCTGATTGGTTTCTATGGGCAACAAAGAGAGTTTTAGACCTAGACAGGTATGGCCCCTGTTACTTAATGGTTCTACAGGGACTCTAAAGAGTTTAAAAAAAAAAAAAAAACTGAATGCTCCAGTAACTGAAAAGGAATGGCTCTAAAACTATTGTAGACTATTACCTGTTAAACATGATATACCTATCCTATGAGATAACCTGTCACATAGTTTATGCCTGAGCATTTAGGGCAACATGTCTGAAAATTGGTGTCGACTAGGCAGTTATTAGACACATTTAATCAGTGTAAAGTGCGCCTGAAACTACGATCCTCTCAAAAATCTCGCGTCTGGTATACCTTGCATGGTAAACTTAATGCGCCTTAAAAGACGCATTGCGCCTAAAATGCGCAAATTGCAGCTCTTAGCATATCATTGGTAGTGTACGCAATGCTCTTCGATAGGCGCATTGCGTAACGGGAGCACATATCATTACTAGTGTATGTAATGCACCTAAAAATGCGCATTTTAGGCACATTACAATGTGTCACGCCAGGCGTTTAATGCACCTAGTTTTGGTGTATGACACTTCATTTACTAGAGAGTATGGTGTCAAGAGTATTTTTGGCGCAAAAAAGGAACTTGTGTATTGGGACATGTCACCCTTAATGCTCTAATCTGGCAGTTTTCAGCCAGAAAAGAGTCCATCTTATTCATGGACAGATATTAGCCCCACCCACTTAACAGGTTTTCACATATTTCTACCTGTTCAAAGTAATAGGTTAATCAGTTGCGAGGTGGGTAGGGCTAGCCTCAGGTGAGCATGTCATGAATTAAACAGACCATTTTCATGACTCTTTCCTGGCTGAAAACTGCAGATTTGAGCATTAAATACTCTAAAACTGCTGCATCTTACAGAATAAGGGACACAGTGCTGGAAACAACAGGTCTGTCACTAACTTGTGCTGTCCTCAGCAGGGGGGCATAATCTGTGTGACAGGTTCTCCTTAAAGCATAATAAAATAGATACATGATATTGTCTGTACATTAGCAGTGCAATCCTAATAAAGTTGAAATGGCTGGACGTTACTATGGTAATTTTAGAGATTTTTTATGCGTTTTTTATTTTTTTTTATATCAAAACTCGTCGTGAGCTTCCTGAATAGATTATGCCAAAGGACCCTATGCTATCTAAATAGATTGCAGTAATAAGTGGAAGAATTTTCAGTGATATATCCTTGTTAATTCTGGCTAGGTGAACTCCATTAGTCCTGACAAGCACAAACAAGTCATAAAAAGCTAGAAATAGTTGTTCTCAGCTGGATGGATATTTTAAAAGCTGAGCTAAAGTGTCAACATTTTGTTCACGAAAGGAGAAAAAAAATATTGCTTTCTAAAAGTTACAATGCACTTAGAGATATCCTAATAACAAGCCAAGCATCAAAATGTTGGACAGAATCAATCAGTTTTGCTTCTTATCTTTTGAAGGGACTAAGGAAAAAAGCTATTGTCAAGGCCAATATATATGCGATAACAGTAGCATTTGATAACATTTTTGTAAATAGATGATCAGCGAGATTGGACTTTAATTGATTTACGTCCTAGAAAAAAGAAGAAAAGCTTGTCTACAGCTAGAGATGATGACAAAACATAGTGACTATGCATGCCGCACTGCATAATGTCAAGAAGAGATGTTCTACATAAAGATGAGATACAGCTGGTATGATTTTAACAGTCATTTTTAGATAGTGCAGACCTTAATCCATTAAGATTTATTAAACCTACAGTGAAGAATACAAGTCAGTGGTGTTCCTTATCCTCACAAACAGATGGGAGATTGAATGACACCTATAAATGCTCATGCTGTGTAGCTTTTACCAAGATGATGTTAAGCCCCTTGTATGGAGAAGATAGAAAAAAAATGATGTGCAGTGCATCTGAGATCAGAGCTGCCTGCCTTACTTGAAGGGAAAGAAGATACTTAATTATATATTACAAAACTTTTATACAACGTCAGCATCAAACAGCGTTACAGAAGTTATAATCTACAAGATTTTATTACCATGCTGTCACAGCTAAAAAAATTGAACTGGAAAAAGTAGTTTTTGGCAAAAACAGATTATTTTAAAATATCTGGTAAGATATGTGTTAAGGAACTTGTGACTTGGAATGTGTATCTTGTTGCTGCAAATTGTCATTGTGCTTGCTAAACTGGGTTGCAAATTTAAGGGATCCCCTGATTTTCATCCTTAAAGGGGTTGTCTCACTACAGGCTTTAACAGGCATCTTGTGCTTTCTCTCTGGCTTACTGTTTCAAATCCAGGTCTCTACTCCCAGTAGGCATGTCTTTCCTAACTGGATGTCACAGCTCTATAGAACCCCTGTAGTGGTCAGTTATCATGCCTGGAGAGCTGTCAGCTTCCTACACAAGCTTCTTGTGACCAGAACACCTGTATTGGTGTAAACAGTTATAAATACAGCCGGAAATGATGAAACAAATGTGAGAAATGCAAACTGCAAGCAAAGTTTATAAGACCGTGTTATATGGGTGTGTTATATCTTACAGAAAAAGAGGCTCAGTAATTGCCCATATCATTCAAATAGAGCTGTTACTGTGAGAGGAGCATAGAGAGCTCAAGCAGCCTTTATTACACAGCTCAGAGGAGAGTGAGAGGCAGACAATGAGAACACACACAAAGACAGCAGCTAGCACAGAAAGCTCAGGCAGCCAGTTTCAGTTTCACACAGCTCAGAAGGGAGTGAACACAGAAAGTGCAGACAGCCAATCCCAGCACAGGGGGCATGTTCCAACTCGAGGTTGAATTAAATATCAGGCAGCCAATCACAGTAAAGAGGGTGTGGCCCGACCTCAGGCTGCTGATTTAGCTCTAGACACTCACAGATTAGCTAATAACTGCTATACTAAATGATTTAGGTAATACAAACTGCAAAAGTGCTTATTTTTACTGTCTCCATCATTACGGATAAGATATTTGTATCCAGAAAACCCTTGCAAAGAGTTATGGATTTAGATGCAAGGAGTTCAATAAGTCATGGTCCCCAAAATATCAATATAAACATGTGATAGCACTGGATGAGTAATAGACATGGGTGTACACGGCACCACACTTACTGTATATAAACAGTTCACTGAAGTAATGAAGAAGCACTTAAAAAAAAATAAAAATAAGTAAATTACTTTTTTTGTTAATGCTGCCTGGATCTCTTCTTCATGGCCCACAGAGCAGTCACCAGTTGGCAGATGTACTCTGTAGTGGTAGCAGGACAGGAACGTGGACACAGACTAGAACATGGAGCGTGACATAGGAACCGGGCAACAGTAAAACAAAGGACAGTTGAGCAACCTGAATACCAGGAATAGACTAGAGGAAAGTGTAAAATCAACAACTTCAGTCTAGGATATGTGGTATACAATTTAACTGGAAACATTCTAATGTAGTCCTTATTTTTCCTTTCCTAATGCTTCTCTGTAACCTGGGCACTCACTAAGCAATGTGTATGCAGAAATAGCAAAAACAAAAGCAGTACTAAGATGTTTCTGACTACATGCCAAGGTGTCTGCGTGTTTCTAAAAGCTGCTCAGCTCTCCCGTGTCTGCTCTATTGTAGATGCAATAGATTTAGACTACTGCTGGACATTGACATTGGCACATCTATAAAGTTTAAGATTTAGCACATTTCATATATGGTATAAGCCATTTAACACGTAAACATGCCTAATTTCTTCCCTAACGAAAAGATGAAAGTCTCACGTACAAGACATAAAAATTTCATCAGACAGGTGATAAATTATAGTAAATACCTACTATAGTTTTATGTAAAAACAGCCAAAGGAATAAACTTAAAAAAAGAATAGTGTAAATTGAGACCATTCAAAAATGCATAAAAGTCACCCTTGTGTTCATAAACCAATTCTACAGTACAATATAGTAAATCCCACTTATATTTTTGATGTTATCTTATAAGTAGATCATATAGTTATAACTGTGATTGGGAACTGAGTAGTGAATAGTTTATTAAAGGGGTTTTGCCACAATGTAATGTTGACGTGGGATCCTCGAAAATGGGTTTTTAATCACTTTTCTAAATATATGTGATTACAAAAATTGCAGTCTGGAGAGAGCTACAGCCTTCCTTACATGCCCTTGGTTACTTCAAAGAGTCTATTGATACGGCCTGACAAGAGCTGGATGGGCTTGCGCAGAGAGAGCTTCTTATCTGATGAGACTGAGCTGCAGAAGTTTTTAAGGCACCGGGTAGCAATATGTTTTCTTTTGTATACAGAATAAACTAGTTGTAGAGTGATTAGATACCTGCTTTATCTGATGACTGGGAACATGAAGAAGCTTTCATGCTGCTTTGTAGAATAGGTGTTTTTTTTGTATATAGAAGCCACAAGTTATAGTTTTTTTATTTCAGTGAACATGTCACAAGATCCCTTATGCACAGCTTTGTGCTCTCTGCTGTGTTTGTCTCTCTCTCTTTCAGCTCTGTGATTTGTTTACATTACATTAGCATCTTAGCAGATAAGGCTCTTCCTGACAGTGCAGTGTATGAGCCTGTGTCTTCTGTATTTAGAATCCACTGCTGTACTGTTTATTATTTCACTTAAAGGGGTGTTATCGTTTCATTACATGGTCTTCAGAATAAGGGGACAGTGAAAACAAGCAACTTTGCAATTGGATGTCAGTAGCAAAGCTGCCTTGTTCTCACAGTGTCCCTTATCTTGTGTTTTTGTTTTACACTGATATCCAGTGTGGGTCTAATCCCTCCTACCTCTGCAATTCAACTTAGCTGAGAGCTCATTTACATTCTGTACAGCCCCTGGGTCGATTCACGGAGCTGTGTGTCTGACTCAGAGTTAGGGGCCATAGCATTTTCTGTTTCCACACCTAGCAGAAACAGACTGCAGCAGATTGTACAATGAGAAAACATGACAGTTTTGACCCTGTGCCTAACTCTCCTGCATACACGCAGATCTGTGCCGTTCTTAGAAAGCTGTAATACATCTCCAGCTGTGAGAGATCAGTGCTCAGATTAGATTGAATGTAGCCTGGGGGATGGATACCGCTCTAATAAAAAAAGACGGATCGGGCGAGACACAGTGAGATGCGGACTCAGAGGGGAGGGGGGCAGTCTCAGGCCAGCAGTGAAGGGGGGATGATGTCATCCAGCTGGGAGGGGAAGAAACGCCCCTGCATTCACAGAGCTGGGAAGCTAAGAGAAGTGTGAATCAGCCGAAGTAAGGAAGCGATACATCCCCTTTAAGTTTTGAGACGCTCCCTTTGGATTCCTCACTCCTCACTCCCCCTCCCTCTCTCCCCTGCAGCTTCATGACTCAGCGTGATTTGTTGCTTCTCCCTTTTGCAACAAAAAGGGGGGTTAAAATCTATTTTCCCCGGAAAAATCCCCTTTTGGGCCCCGGGGACTATATTTTCATAATTTAAGATAACATAGAAGCAGATTTTTTTTTAAAATGTCTAAAATAAAGATAGCATAAACCTAGTGCAGACAGGCTGATAATGTTACAAATTATCAAAGTGGGCCACTAGGGTTTTTTTTGGGTACACTTAAATGGGGTTTAGATGTTTTTTTCCAAACCATCTCTGGGGTTTGGTTTTTAAACCCAGTAGTTTGCATCAAAATTGTGGTGCATGCCATTTATAAATTTAAGGCAACATCTATGAAATTTTTGAACTTACTGGTTTAAATAAAAATATATTACACCCGCACACAAATTATTTTTACAATCAATGTACAAATTTTTATTCCAAAAATTTATCCAAATATTTGTCTAGTAATGGCGACCTTTTTATTCCAAAAAAAACTTTTTTGGCCCCCAAAAGGACCTTCATCAGATAAGTCGCTTATGGTCTCATCCGTGTTTTTAGCACAGTTGTACAAGGCGCGATAGTTGCATAACGTATTGTATTGCTGAGGGGCCTTAATGTGTTTGTTAGGAATGGCGCCATTCCTAACGAACACATTAAGCAATCAGCAAGTACAATACGTTATGCAACTATCTGTGCCGTGATACAAACCGAAAATGTTTATATGGAATGAATTGATCGCCATTGTATGAAAAAATTTTGGGATAACATTTTTGTGAATAAAGTTTGTACATTTATTGCTTAATAATTTGTGGGCGTGTAAAAATTTATTACATTGTGACATTTATTATCCCCACACCAATCTAGCAAACTTTATCCAGGGGGGGGCTAAGAAATATGTGTTGGTTTACTGGTTCAAAAATAGATTTAGGGAGTGTATAATTCAAGTTTAATTTTTTTGTAAGGCTAAAAAAGTAAGCGTCCTTTAAGTTCAGCCTGTTGTGCTAAGGTCTTGTCCAGAGGAAGGCAAAAACCCCCAAATGAGGTAGAAGCCTTTTGCCCTCATTTTAGGGAAAAATTTCCCTTCCTGACCCCAATCGGGCAATAAAAAAAATCCGGGATCAATGACCCCTCCTCAACCTAGCACTATACTTGTTAATTATTACCTCAGAAAAAATGAACCCAAAACCCTTTTGAACTCATTTTTTGATTCCCATGACCAGTCCCTCTGGCAGAGAATTCCATAGTCTCCTGCTCTTACAGTAAGAACCCCTTTTCTATGTTTTGTAAAAAAATTTTCTTTCCCTCAAGACAAAAAAGGATGGCCCCCTTGTTCAGATACAGCCCTGTATAAATAAATTTGGGAGAGATCTCAAATTTTGCCCTTTGATGTATTTAAAACATTTTATTATGTCCCCCCGAAGCCTTCTTTTCTCTAAATAAATAACCCTAATCTTCCAACTTTTGTGTACTGTAGTCCCCCAGTCCTTTTATTATTTTTGTTGCTCGCCTTTGTCCTGTTAAGCTTACAATGTTTTTCCTGTGCATGGGCCAAAAAATTACCTTTTTCCATGTGGGGTTAAACCAGTGACTTGTAAAATGGGAGAATAATTTCTCATAGAAATCTATGCCCCTTTTAATCCCCCTTTGACCCATTTCTTTGGCTGCTGCTGCCTGACACTGGCTGCTACTTTAAGTTTCTGTCCCCCAGGATTCCCAAGTCCTTCTCCATTCATTTTACCCATGTTTTTCCATTTAACTGTAATCTTTAAATGGATTTCTTTTCCCCATTGCATAAACCTTGCTTTTTTCAGTTTTTAAAACCTCATCTGCCATTTCCCTCCCCGGCCTCCAACTTACCAGATCCCTTTGTAATAACATATTACCTCTTTTGTTTGATTACTTTACAGAGCTTAGTACGTCTCCCAAAAGACGTATTTACTGTGTTTTTCCCTGTGTAAGCATTAAGGAAAAATTTTAAAAAGGGATGGGGCCCCAAATTTTACTGACCCTTGGGGTCCCCCACTAGTAACAGCGATCCATTGAGTATGTACCTTAATTATTTCCCCCTTTGTTTTTATCAGTGACCCAGTTGCTTCCCACTTGCACTCTTTTTCCCCCCTTCCCATTCTCATTTTTTTACCAACCTTTTATGTGGCACCGTATCAATGTTTTAGAAAAAAATCTAAAATAGACACCAGTCCCTCCCCCCGACCCCAGTCTGCACTGATTTCCCCAATAGAAGCTGATAGATTAGTTGACGGCCGATCCTTCATGAACCCATTGGAACGGCGTTTTTACATTTATTTTCAGTGAGTACTCCAGGGTAGCATCTCTGAGAAAACCTTTAAACATTTTACCCCAACAGAGGTTAGCTTTCTGGCCTTGTTTTTCCCGGATCACTTTTGACCCCTTTTTTAATATTGGGACCAATTTTCTATGCGCCATTTTTTTGGGACATACCCGTTTTTAGACATCCAGAATATTAAGAAAGGGGGGCCTTTTCTATGACATCACTTAACTCTCTTAGGGCACTTTGGGGGTTGCCTCTGGACCTGGGGGTTTGTTTTTTTAATTCCCAAACGGAGCTGATTCTTCCGGGTTAGACAAAAAAAATTTTAAGTTGGAGTTTACCCATCTCTCTCTTTAAAAGGAAGGTCACCTCCTCGGGAAATACAGTGAAGAAAAAAAATGTTTAATACGTTTGCTTTTTTTTCATCGCCCCCTACTGTCTCTCCCCCATATTTTTCAAGGGCCAACATTTTTTCCTTTTAATCTTTTTACTATTTATTATTTTAAAAATAATTTTGGGGTTTGTTTTATTTCTATGAATTGTCTTTCCCTCTCCACTTTGCTTCTTTTCTTATTTAACATTTTTTTTTTTCCCATAGCTTTTAGGCTCTTACTGCCCCCCTGTTTTAGTGTTGAAACGCTTTTTTTTTTTTTTTTATTGCCTCTTTTACATCCCCGTTGTCCAATTGGGTTTTTCCTGTTTCTAAATTTTTTTTTTTTCCATAAGGTAGTACCCCTCACAGTGGTATGGATGTTTTTAAAAATATCCCATTTAGTATTGTTCTGCCATATTTAAAAACCCTTGTCCCCGTCAATACGGTTTTTGGGGGCCCCCCTAAGCAAATAAAAAATTGCCTTTTTAAAATTCAGTGTTTTTGTGGCTCCTTTACAAAAAAACTCTATTGAAGGATAAACGGGAAATTTTTTTTATGGTCACTTTTCCCCAGGTGCCCCCCAAACCCGAAACCTTTTTTACCTGTCAGGTCTATTAGTTAAAATTTAGGTTAGAAGGGCCTTTCCCCTAGTCGGTTCCTGACCCTTTGGCAAAGGTAATTTCATTGTTATTGACAAAAAAACCCGTTTTCCCCTTTTGAGAGCTACAACTTGATTCCCCAGTTTAAAACGCCCTAAAATAACCTCTTCGATTACCGCCTCTCATTTGCCCGGGAGTCACCCTTCCCAAGGGGTTTGTTATATTTGGGGGCCTAAGCAGACCCCCATTTTTTTATTTTAGTTTTTGTTACCCCCATGTATATTTACCTTTTAAAGATTCACATGTTCATTACCTGTTCCCCATATCTTCCCCAGTGTTGGTTCAGACAGGTTTTTTCATAAGACAGAAAATCCCCCTCCCCGGTCTTTACGATCCTTTCTAAAAAAGACTGAACCGCAAGTTAACCGTTAATACACATAGAATGAAATGTTATTACCAAACATGTTATGTGTGAGTGATATGCTCACCAAACCCTTGGGTGCATAAATTTGGGCCCCTTTAAAAAGGTTGTGTCTATGCCGACGCACAAGTTTTGGCTGTTTTGGGCTATTTACATCTATTTGATAGGACAACAGTTTTGGCACAAGATAAGTAAAAAAAATGGCACGTTCATAGATGTCGCTTAGTGTGTTTGAAAACTTTACTTAACCATCCCTCCTTTGTGGACACTTTTGAAATAATATCAGTAAGGTCCAATAAATATCTTAAGCATGTCACGAGTCTAGCACAGCATATACATCAGTTGTTTGGCACAATTTTCCATTGAAATCTCGTAAATTTGTCATTGCAATCTACCCCAATGTGACAATTTGTTGAAAAAACCTGTTGCGTGATAGCAGGAGAGTGAGAACAGGACCATTGACTTGAATTTTGTGGACAGAATCTTAACCCCCCCCAGTGACAATGGACGTATGGGTACTGTATGTCCTATTTTCAGTAAGTAGTTATGGAGCCAGCCTACTTACTAAGCCAGCTCCATAGGTGGCAAGTGATGGCTGATAATTACAGCTGACACCTAGAGCCACATGTTTGAAAACTGTCTAGGTCTAAAACTTACTTTTTGCCCATAGCAACCAATCAGAGCACCCCTTTTATTTTTCCAGAGCACCATATAAAATGAAAGGGGCTCTTTGATTGGTTGCTATGGGAAACAAAGTGAGTTTTAGACCTAGACAGTTTTCATACAAGAGGGCTTTAATGTTATTGTATTTGTCTTATATTATGTACCTGAACCTCTTGGCTTTTACAGCGCCCTGTATATGAAAAATATGGATCAAAATGTGCTAAAGGACGTTTTCTCTATTGGAAAATTCTGTACATACAGCTGATGCAGTAAAACAGGCAGGTAAACGCAGACAGTTCAGACAGCACTCTGTCCTTGTTCACAGCATGTTGGGGCAGTGAGTTCCAAAGTATGGGGTAAGCACAGGAAAAATCTTGTAAACGGTTGTGTAAAGAACTGACAAGATGGGAGGTTTTGTTAGCAGATATTGCGTGAAGGGAGGTATCTAGTCTCACAACAAGTATTGCTTTTTTATGTTAAAGATCTTGCAAAAACAAGTCACTTTGCAATATATGTCCATTAACAGTGTCCTACCTATTCTGAGATATCCCCTCTTGTATGGGCTGCATCAGTTTCTCAGGTCGCTATAGCTACAGACCTGTTTAATCTCTCCTGATAGGCTGCCAGCACTGGTTGCAATAGCTACAGACCTGGCTTCTACTGCAGCCTGGTAGAAGCCAGTAAACAAGCCCCTGAATTCAAAGTGAAACCAAGAAAACAGGACTGAGGTAAGATGAATCAATGTACTGAGACAACCCCTTTAAGGCAGAGATGTATGGGGGGAAGTTATATAGAGCCTTATTTGTCATTGTTAGCAGCTAGAAGTAATAGCAGATGTAACTTGTTTGGTATATACATTGAGAATATGTATGTTGCTACGTTTGAACAGGCCTTCAGAAATGGTAGCATACAGCATGCAAAATAATTATACATCGTTACATAGTTTTAAAGGCTGAAAATAAAACAGATGTTTATCTGGTTCATCTTATTGTCCTTCAGTGTTGATCCAGAGGAATGTAAACAGCCCCATATGGAACAAATCGATTGCCATAATTTTAAGGGGTAAATTCCTTCCAAACTTAAAGGGAACCTGTCACATAGGTTGTGCCCTCCTTTCTGAGGGCAGGACAAGCTAGTGTCAGACCTGCTGTTCCCAGCACTGTGCCCCTTATTCTGTAAGATGCAGCAGTTTTAGAGCATGTACCCCTTAAATATTATTCATGAGCAGGTGTTAGCTCCACCCACCAAAGGGTAGCCCCGCTCACTGGCAGTTATTCACATGTTTCTACCTATTCAAAGTAATAGGTTTGTCAGTTGAGGTGGGCGGGGATAGCCTCCGATTGGCCGGGTTTGAAAAAAACTGACTCCCTGAAGGACTCTTCGAATAACTCTTCTGGCTGAAAACTGCAGATTTGAGCATTAAATACACAAAAATTCCAGCATCTTACAGAATAAGGGACACAGCACTGGAAACAGCATGTCTGACACTACCTTGATTTGTCCTCAGCCAGGGGGGCATAATCTATGTGACAGGTTCTCTTTAAATCTGGCATTTAAAATAAATCCCTGATCAATGACACTTCTGAAGAATCCTAGGGCCACATGTATGAAAACTGTCTTGGTCTAAAACTAAATTTGTCACCCATAGCAGCCAATTAGAGCTCCCCTCTCATTTCATATAGTGCTCTGGAAAAATGAAAGGAGCGTCCTGATTGGTTGTTATGGGCAACAAAGAGAGTTTTAGACCCAATAGTTTTCATACATGTGGCCTCTAGTCTCTACAACTTGTTATCTTATTACATTCTAGAAATACATCCAGACCCTTTTTGAATTCTGTTAGTGAATTCACTATGACAATTTCCTCTGGCAGAGAGTTCCAGTCTCACTACCCTTTCAGTAAAGAATCCCTTTCTATGTTTATATAGAAACTTTCTTTTCCCTAGACCATTCCTGAACAACATATGGCTTGTGGTCCGAATGTGGCCAGCAAAGGGGGTGTGGCCTATGTAAACCAAGCCCCCAAAATCTGCAGTACCACCCAGTTTGGGGACAGCCTGGGGGCGGTCCAGGATGGGGAAAATGGTGGACCCAGGCTCTCACCTCCTGCAATACTGTGAATGTATGAGGATGCCCCCTTCTTTTGGATACTGTCCTTGATATAAATAGATCATGGAAGAGATCTCTATATTGACCTCTATATTTAAACATATTTATTAGATCACCGCACATCCATATTTTCTCTAAACTAAATAACCCTATTTGTGCTAATCTTTCTATATATTGTTTCATACAGTTGCATACTGTATTTTCAGGTGTATTAAATCCCTTTTTCTGTGTATTAGCGCTATATTCATGGGTGCAAGTTAAAAGAGAAAAAAACAAAAACAAATTTAAAATGTGCATTAATGCTTCAAAGTCCAAATTACTGTGCCTGCAAGCATTCTAGCACATACAGTACATACAGCAGATACAATATTTATATATGTGTACAGCCAAGTGATGGCTTAAAAAACAAGAGCTCATATTCTGCAACAAAAATGTTAGGCAACCGAAATGCAGATTAGTATTGAATTGATCTATTCTGCTAACCCATATGTAAAACAATGGCAAAATCCAAATAGAATAGAGTGTAAAATACACTGCAGAAATCTAAAACTTGGCCATGGAAGCATAGTCTTAGAGATATTGAAGATAGGAGAGGGTCTGGAAAAGAAAAATGTGCGCATTATAGCTTACATGAAACTTATTTGGGCTTTAGAGAGAAATATATATATTTTTTTAGTTGCATATTTCAGTTAGACCAATAGATCCCAGATTTCTGTACATTCCATGGATAAAACATATGCAATAAAAAATGGAGGACAAAATGGCACAATTTTTTCCTCCTTCGCATCATGAAGGGTCTATAAATACATTTACTGGGAGAATTCCTGGCATGATAAGCATGCACTGTGAATGCTACCGAATTAGAGAAAGGAGGGGTGGTAATTGGTGCAGCACCTAAGCTAACCTGAGTACAAAATGAGGAGTGAAAGGAGGAAGAATGGGGGGAGTGACAGTGGGTAAAAGGCACTGAAACATAAAGGTGGAAACAGAGCATGCATTAAGATAGTGTTGACGCGATTGCGTTGGCATATCGAGATCGACCTCGTCTAGTCGATAGCTCGGCGGCTATCGATAACGGTTTTTCGGATAGTGAGCAATAGTATTATGCACGATGACCATTAATGTCTATGGGAGGAGCAACAACACCTTCATTATTACACCCCCAGAAAACAGGCTGGGAGAAAGCTGAAATTAACATCCACAACAGCGCAAATGGATACGTGCTACATTTTACGGCAACACAACTTAGGTTATAAAAGTCACAGAAAACAAACGTCACCAGACCATCTTCTTATACCCTGTCTATGTACCACCAGCACAAGACCCTAACCTGACATCACCCACAACATTAAAAAGTGACCAGAACGGCAGTATGATTTTAACCATCATGTTACTTGAAACTGGAAATTGAATATCCCCGATGTCCTGGAACGCAGCATGAGCCCACCAAACTGCAATGGGCACCCACATTTTAAAAAAGTGCCAAGGAAAAAGGGTTCTTTCAACACCATTTTCTTTAGTTTCACTAGGCACATTGACTACACCTGTCACTGGGCCACAAGCATGAGCCCAAACTCATGACCCCCACAGTTTTAAAAAGTACCGAAAAAGGAAGTCTGTTTCACACCACCATTTTACGTTGAACTGTGCATTGAACTTATACCTGTCCTGGGCCACACAGCATGAGCCCCAAACCTGGCATGACCCCACATTTAAAATAGTGCCGTGAAAAGGAGTCTTTCAACCGCCATTTTAGTTGAAAGCCCTGCATTTGAATAACCTAGTCCTTCGGGCCACAGCATGAGCTCCCAAACTGCATGACCCCCACATTTAAAAAGTTGCCGGAAAAAGGAGTCTTTCAACAACCATTGTAGTTGAACTAGTGACTTGACCACGTTACATGTCCCCTTGCGCCACATCAGAGCCCCAAACTGCATGACCCCCACATTTAAAAAAATGTGCCGGAAAGAAAGGACGTTCGTTTTTCAAACCATCCATCTTTTGTTTCACGCGACATTGGACTTCATATACCTGTCTCTGGGGCCACAGCATTGTAGCCCAAAACTGGCATGACCCCACATTTAAAAATGTGCCTCGGAAATAGAGTCTTTCCAAACCAACCCATTTTAGTTGGAAAGTGGACATTGACTATACCCTGTCCCTTGGGCACAGCGATGAGCCCCAAACCTGCATGAACCCCCAATTTAAAGTGCCGTGAAAAAGGAGTCTTTCTAACCACACATTTTAGTTTCACTGGACATTGGACTATACCAGTCCTGGGCCACGAGCATGAGCCCCCAAACCTTGCATGACCCGCCACATTTAAAAAGGTGCACGGAAAAAAGGAGTCTTTCAAACACCATTTTAGTTTCAATGGGACATTGACATTAGTTACCTGTTCCTTGGACCACAGCGATGAGCCCTCCAAACACTGCTATGACCCCCAAATTAAAAAGGTGCGGTCAAAGGGAGTCTTCCTCAACCAACGATGTTTAGTTCTCACTGGACATGACTCATACTCTGTCCTGGGCCACAGCTCATAGACCCGCGTCGGAGTTACAGTGGATGCGGTGTGACATGACAAGTCCCAGGCTGGAGTCGTCATCTATTAACACGCAGGTTAAAAGGCCCTGATGACGACTAGAAACGAAAACTGTTGTGCTGACGTCAGAAGTGCAGGAGCGGAAGTGTGGACCTAATTGAGGGCTTCACTTGGAAATGTGGTGGTTACGCTCCTGTTAACACCCCAGGTGACATTTATTCTTGGCATGACGGATATTTCCTTTTTCACTCATTTTACTCAACTTAGCTGGAGTGAAAGGTCTCACTGTACTTTGTTTGTTCAGTCTGGGGGTTCCGTGGCTCACTTATAACTCCCATGTCCTTCTGCAAGAAACCTAATTGGGTCAAGTTTTCCCTGTACCTCCCTTCTGTACTATTCAGAGGAATCTTTTTTGAACAGCTATTTTGTCCATGAAAGTTTTTAGTACTTTAATCTCTAAAAAACACATTTTTAAAATAGGATGGATCCTCCACCATGTATTTGTTTCTCTTTTTTTCATTGTATTAAATGGCGTTGCATCTAATACAGGGATTGATAGCTATGTTAAGTATCTTGCAAAAACAAGTCATTTTGACAATATGATGTCCATTAACAGAATGTCACTGACCTTTCTGTTTCTGACAGCACCATCACCCTTGAGCCACTCTGTGACCAATTGTGAAGAACAAATGTCCTGTTAGAAACAACCATTTTCTTAGATAGGACGTGTTAGTATAGCTTGCATGTCATACAGCTCAAAATGCCCCCAAAATTACATGAATGACCCTTGAGCCACTTTGGGCAATTGTGGCAAGAACAAATGTCTGTTAGAAACAAGACATCTTATTTGTAGATAGGACCCTGTAGTATAGCTGCATGTCACAGCAAAATGCCCCCACATAATTCACAAGCATGACCCTCTGAGCCACTTTGAGTCAATTTTGAAGACCAACATGTCTGTTAGAAACAAAATTTTTTTATAATAGGACCTGTAGTATTGCTGCATTTCAAAGGCCAGAGCATGACCAAAAAAATTATATAAATTGATTCTCAAGCCCTGTTAAAATTGATGAGGGAGAAATGCAATATAGAAGCCACTTTTCTGTTCCAAAGGGCCATAATTATAGCTGTATCTCACAGGCACATAGACCTCCCAAAAAATTATAAATGATGACTTCTCAGCTCACTATTAAAAAATTGTGAGGGAGAGAAATGCCACATAGATAGCCACATTTCTGTTCCTCAAAGGACCATAATTGATAGCTGTATCTACAGGCAACATGACCCCTAAAAAATTTCATAAATCTATCGACTTCTTCAGCACGACTATTAAAACTTGTGAGGAGATAATGCCACGTAGCAAGTCACATTGTTGTTCCAAAGACTCCATGATTATTGTGTTATATCACAGACAACATGAGTCAAAGCCCACAGATGGACAATTGACGAAAAATTTCTAGCATTAAATAGTGTAGACAGTATAATGGAATAGGTGTTGTCAGGAAACCTCTGCCCCTGCTGTCTTTTACAGTCTCCTACAGCAATAAACCAGGCAAAATGACATGGTTCTGAAAGAGTATAAAAACAAAATTTGAGAAAGTTAAAGAAATGATCATTTTAAAAAAAGTTTGTCAATCGAGGACCATTTCTGTTTGAAAGGAATGTGAAGTAGAACTGGCAAACAAATCGGTGACCCGCGGCAATTGGGGCCACCAAACATCATCAGAGATTCAATGCCTGGAGTCATCGGGATGAAATGTCAAACGATCCCACTATGTTTTGGGGAAACGAGTAAAGCCGGCAATGTGTGTGTCGTAATGACTCACTCCAGCTGTGCATGAAGGTTCCGTCCTAACGATACTGACGACTGGCTGCTGGGCAGACAACAACCTCTATGCGCGTGACGAAGCCAGCTCGGGCCATTCTCGTCTATTTTGGTATACCCAGAAAGGTTTTTGGTACGGAACATCTGCAAAACACCATCAGGTTGTTGAGACGCAGATAGTCAGCATGCACCATGATCTTAAGTGCTGATCTCTGTGTGTTGGATGGGTGCCCTGCATTGCCATGCGTCTGGTGAGGTGGTAAACAAAGATTGCCAGAGTGTATGAGGTCACCCTTTAGGCTTCTGACCACTCTGGCCTGCTGCCTGCGCTAAGCTCCTACTTTGGCGACTCTACTTGCTTGTCACGTCGACTGATGTCTGTTCCACCGTGACATTTGGGGGTAACGTGAAGCAGACGCACACAGATGTACTCCAGTTGATCAATCGAGACAGGTCTCCATTTCTGCATTTTACTTCTCTATTTGGGTGGCGTTGGAAGGAAAGTCTGATTTTTGTTTCGGTACCGGGGATCCAGGGAGGGTGAGCCATCCCACGTAACTGTTGTTCAATTTTGATGGCACTTATAATGCACGAGGATCATGTTGAGGAAATGGGAGCATCCAAGCACTCATGTGAGAGATGGAGCCTTGATTTCCAAGCCTCTGAGGTCGCAGGTCACTAGCCAAAATGATCTTCCTTCATCTTCCTACTCTCCTAGCCTCAAATGTCGACCGCCAACCTCTTTCCCAAGCAAGGACGTCGGTAACTCGGCTGTCTAGGATACATCTCCTCCTTCCTCTCTCCTCCGCTGCACTCCCGGAACTAGCTTAACACAGCCTGACTTGCATGAGATGATTTGCAACCGTGAGAGCTGATGCGCAACCATTTGATCTAGCTCTGGACCCGAACCAATGCTCCTAATGAAGACTATGAAATTGTGAAACTGTCTCGTGCTTGTGGATTTTGATCGGACGAGAAAAGGCGCCGTTGTCCGCATCTCTCGTGTCCGTCTCCTCTCCGTCTGCTGGCGGGGGAACTGATGTTACAGAGTGCTCAACGATCGTCTCCAGAAGCTAAGTTCACCACATATGGTTCTCAATGCTGACAAGGGCATATTGTCAACGCACAGACCATTTTTGGTGGATTACTTCAAAACTGGCAAGGTTGTGCAGAGCCTCTTTCACCTACGCCTCCACTCTCAGGATGGTTTCACACAACCCGAGGTCCGTACCGCTGACTTGTCAAGTGCCATGTGTCACTTCGTACTGCGTAATGGGCATTGCCGCATGCTGCCACAATCGCCTGGAGCTAATGTGGAGGCGTGGCCGATGTGGAGGGTGGAATTCCAGCGTGTATGCCACATCATGTCAAGACCAATGAGACGTTGACAGGGGAGGCCGAGCTGACGCTTGCAACGCAGACCAGGGGGACGAAGCAGGATACGTTGCGTAACGGTCGGAAGTGAGGTGAAACTCAGACCTCGAGCCTTCTTCAGCAGGCCAGTCAGACCAAGGGTAGCTCTTTAGAAATTTCTGGGCGGACAAGGTTTAATGAACATGTGCAGGCAAGGGCTAATGGGTTTTGTTTTGTCTTCCAGGTCATACCGATCTTAAGGGCGGACCTCAGCTAGATTTCGCCCGTTATCGCACACCACCTTGCCTCGAGACAAGTTCTTGTCACCCAGCCAGCGCTCGGGTCTCGTCTGCCTTTAGAGCCGTCCACAGCTTCGCTGAACTGTGTGTGGAACGGTCTTCCAGGCAGATTAATTTCAACACGGCTCTGGTGTATGTTGGCACGTGATGCCACCATGAGGACCTGTTGGGGAAAGAGCCCTGCAGCCATCCCTATGCGGGTTTGGAAGAGACCCTGACCGCACGAGCCTGAGCGCTTCACCGTACACCCCCAGAGACATTCCACCTAGCTCACCCAGTGAGCTATGTCAACAGAGGAGATTATGCGGCCTTGGCCAGTTACTGTACTAGTCCGATGTACTGTCGCGGGGTGTGAGATGGACTTTTTCCGGACACAGATGAGGACAACGCCGCTTGTGAATTTTTAGATGACACGTGGCTGGCCTGGCGGCCGATGTGAGGGTGACGCTTTTCTGGCTCAAAGAATATGCCTGCTTACGGCATCTGGTATTGACGGGCAACGCGATGGGCCATGACGTGGCGGAACCCATCGTGAGTCCACCAGACGAAAGGACAACATTTCCAAGGCCCAAAAAGCCTAGGCTAATGCACTGCACTTTCAGGCTTTTGGCTTTGGGCATGGTTTGGCGTAAAGTGTTTCTTCTGCCTTCCCAAAATTGGAAGACTCAGAACGGCTGGGCTTGCTAGGATGGCCGGCTGTACGAGAGAGTGCAGTGTCGTCAAAAACTGGCCGGAAAGGAGAAGGGGTAGGATGGGTCGCCTGGTGGTGCATGGTGGTAACTCGAGCGACGGTGGAGCCGCTGAAGCGGAGGCTGATCCTGATCATGAGCTTGAGAGACATTGGGCAGCTGACGAGAGAGGCTTTCAGGTCTGGTAGGACGGAGAGGAGGAGGAGGCGGAGAGACCAGAAGTGGATGTGGTGACAGTGGTTGGAGGCGGCCTAGCTCGGTCCTGGCCTTTTTTGGCCAAGTGTTCCCTCCACATTTCAATACTCATGCGCATTCGCTGCATTTGACTACGACATGTTGGTGGTGGTTAACCACTTAAGTTCTTGCCTCTACTTTATGACGTTTACGGCAAAGGCAATCCTGGCATATGACACATCGATGGGTGAATCAGAGGCTATGCTCAAGAAGGCCCAGGCCTTTAGAGGTCCTGGACTTTTTTGACGGCGCTATAAGGAGGCGAGAGCGGTGGGTATGTGCTTGACCGTGGCTGCGGAGGAAAATATAAATACTCAGAAGGACTTCTGCGAGCAGCCCTCTCCCTTATTTGTGGCGGGACCCGTATTGACAACTACCCCACATCTGTCTTGCACTCCGTCGTACCACTGATGAAGCGCGCTCGCAAGCAATTCCTGCGGAAAAGTCCAGGATGGGATCCGCAATGTCTGTCATCTCATCACTCATCAACACAGGTGACTTGGTCGTCATGATCTTTCTGCATCCAGAAGCTGCGGGCTACTCAAGCAAGGGGCACACTGCAATGGCGTTGACGACCGCCCGGGAGTTTTGCCGCACTGTGACCGGCTTAATTTCACATCTCCTGATGGCATCAGTTAAATGGGCGTCAGTAGCAGAGGAAACTCATCCATGTTTGGCCTCTGATTCTTGTTAACATGCCTTCTGACCTCCCAACCGCATTTTGTCACTCAAGAGCGTCTTCAGGAAAACTGGATTAGTCCACAAGTGGTGGGTAATCATGAGTTGACATGTGGGCCTGCTTCATGGTGGAAGATGAATGATTGATGCATGTCGTTGTGACGTCACGACAATTTTCGTGGCCGTGATGCGAGGAGGAAGAGGAGGTACAGACTGCTAGATGCCAAGGTTGCATGATTACACGGAGGACTAGATTGGCGACGATGTTCGTACTTTAGATTCTAAGGGCCATGAACCACCCACGCGAATGACGGCCTGACCGGTTTCCTGCAACTGACGATCCGCTGGTATGCGTGTTGGTCGCCAGCACTGGAAGGAGCACACCTTATCTCGCTACCTCTTACTCCATGTGCTACCCACACACTCTGTTGCTGCTTACCACCTGCATTTCGATCCATGTTCCAGAAATATAAAAATTTGAGGGTAAGGTGTGAATAGTTTGGAAAGTCTCTTATTAAAAGACAGCAAATCAAAGCTTTTCTCAAATCCCTCTAATCAAAACAAAATTTGCTGGATTCAAATTCTAACTGCAATGTGTCAATCAAACAAATCTGGATGAGGCAAAACGTCCAAAAAAGCACGTATACTGGTTATGTTGTTGATATAATTTAAATAAACTGTAATTTTTTGCACCTTTCTTTTCACACTGTGGTGAATTCTAGTATTGCTGTTTTAAGATTTACGGTAGATGCTGCCGTCTATGAACAGGTCTGGGTGCGCAAAAGTCAAAAAACACGTGAACATGTTATGTTTTGATTCATTAATAAACTTGTACTTTTTTGCTACCTTTCAAATCACCTGTGGTAGAATAAAGAATTGCTGTTTTAAGATTTACCGTAGATGCTGCGTCAATAGAACAGTGCTGGGTGGCACAAAAGTTCAAAAAACAACGTAATGTTATGTTTTGATTAATATAATGTATTTTTGCCAGCCTTTCAGTTCACCTGTGGTGAATATAGAATTGGTGGTTTTTAATATTTACGTTAGAGCTGCGTCAATGTACACTGTGCTGGGTGCGCAAAGTCAAAAAACACGTAACTGTTATGGTTTTGATATAATAAACTGTTTTTTTGCAACACTTGTCAATTCACATGTGGTGAATATAGAATTTGCTGTTTTAAGATTTACGTCGATGCATGCGTCATGAACAGTGCTGGGTGCGCAAAAAAAGTCTCAGAAAACAACGTAATGTCTATGTTTTGTATATAATAAACCTGTATTTTTTGCACCTTTCAATTCACCTTGTGGGTGAATATAGAATTGCTGTTTTTAGATTTACGTAGATGCAGCGGTCACCATGAACAGGTGCTGGTCGACGCAAAAGTCAAAATAACACGTAATGTTATGTTCTGATATAAAAAACGGTATTTTTGTTTGACCTTTCAATGTAACCTGGGTGAATATAGAATTGCTGTTTTTGATTTACGTAGATAGCTTGCGTTCAATGGAAACAGTGCTGGGTGCGGCAAAAAGTCAGAAAAAGAACACGTAACTGTTATGTTTTGATATAAATAAACGGTATTTTTTGCAACTTTCAATTCACCTGTGGTGATATAAGAATTGATGTTTGTAAGGTTATAACGTAGTTGCTGCGTCATATGAACAGTGAGGGGTGCGCAAAAGTAAAAAAACACGTAAAATGTTATGACGTTTTGATATAATAAACTGTATTTTTGGCCCACTTACAATTCACCACTGTGGTGAATTTAGATTTGCTGTTTTAAGATTTACATGATGCTGCGTCAATGAAAAGTGCTGGGTGCAGCAAAAGTCAAAAAACACGTAACAATGTGTTATGTTTGGAGATTAATAAACTGATATTTTTCTGCACATTGTTCAATTCACATGTGGGGGAATATAGAATGGCTGTTTGAATGAATTTACGTAGATGCTGCGTTAATGACAGTAGTGCCTGGGTGCCAAAAAGGTCAAAAAAAACAGTAAACTGTTTGTTTTTGATTATAATAAAACTGTATTTTCTGACCTGATTCAATTCACCTGTGGGGGTGGAATATAGAACTTGCTGTTTAAGATTACGTAGATGCTGCGTCAATGAACGTGCTGGTGTGCGGAAAAAGTCAAAAAACCGTTATACTGTTATGTTTTGATTAATCAAACTGATATTTTTTGATCCTTTTCAAGTTCACATGTGGTGAATATGAATTGCTCGTTTTAAGATCTTACGTAGATGCTGCGTCAATGAACAGTGCTGGGTGCGCAAAATGTCAAAAAACACGAAATGTTATGTTTTGATATATTATAAACTGTATTTTTGCACCTTTCAATTCACTAGTGTGGGATTATAGAATTGCTATGTTTTATCATGATGTACGTAGATGCTGCTGTCACATGACAGTGCTGCGAGTGCGCAAAAAGTCCCCCAAAAGAACACGTGTAACTTATGTTTTGATATAATAAACGGTTTTTTTTTGCACCTCAATTCACCTGTGGTGTGAATTATAGAATTGCTGTTTTAAGATTTACTGTAGATGCTGCGTCGCAATGAACAGTGATGGGTGCGCAAAAGTCAAAAAAAGACACGTAACTGTTATGTGTTGATATAATAAACGGCTTTTGCGGTGCACCTTTCATTCACCTGTGGTGAATCATAGAATTGTGGTTTTACACGATTTACGTAGATGCTGCGTCATAGGAAACAGTGCTGGTGCGCAAACAGTCAATAACACGTAAACTGTGATGTTTTCGTACGATAAACGGCTATTTTTGGCATACAAACAACCTGATTGCCTGAACTACAAGATTGCTGGTTTGTAATTTAAGTGCAAGGTGGATAATATCAGACATGTCTCACAGTGTAACTGGTAAAATTGAAACACCTATCTGAAAGGTACTACTGATAATAAAATTGGAGTTTTGCAGCTAAGCAAAGGAGACCTGCAGTTACTAGAATTATGTATTGTATCCAATATAGTTCAGGGCTGCCCAATATCAGGAATATGTTAATAGCAAATCTGTTAATAATAAAGGAGTGTTCAACTTACGAATGTCTACACTAGTCTTGGTGAACTTTATCCAGTGTGTACTTTTAAGATAGTGCTTGTCGCTTGTGTCCGCCCGCGGGCCCCCCCGCAGCCTATGCTCCCCCCTCGTGAATTAGTACAGTGGTAGATGCTGCTATTAAATTTCTAGCTAACTAATTAAAATGGTCAATATATCCCTAATCTAACTAAATTGGATGGATCACTGCTAATTTGTTAGAGGTTTCTCTGTGCAGAATAGAACTAATTTCGCCTGAGCTGTTTGGCCACAGGCAGACGCAGGTCCTTCCCTTGAGACGCTGAGGGGGACACTGAGCTAAAACAGGAAACGCTGTTCTATGAAAACGAGGTCATGGATTTTTCCAGCCAATCGCAACCATACACACCCCCAGTCCATGACGTCGCACACACATCCCCCCTGCTTATTCTGTAATCTGATTTGTGGCCACCAAAATTACGGAAAGCGCCGAAAAGGCGCGATCTTAATAGAAAACACAGATTTTAACCTTAATTATGCATGATCGGGAAAATTTTTCGATCACCATAAAAACCTTGCCGATTTCAACTCTGTCGATAAAAATCGCTCAACACTAATTAAGACAAAGGCTGGGATAGAAGAAGAAAGACAAAGCACATCAAAGGATTTTGGGGCTTCTAGATTTACAGTAAAAAGAGTAACAATGTTCTAATAGAAAAAGCTGTTGCTTGGGTACAGAAAAGGGAGACTCAGCACAGAATAAGTATAAAAATGCACAGGAAACATCAGCTACAGAAGAAATTATTTCTATAATATTGCCATTTCATTGATTAGCATTAAACATATAGGCAAAGGTGAATAAAAATTAACAAATAGTTTGCTTCCCTTCAGAGCTGGATCTTATCTCCCGCTTGTATACACAAGCTTCCTTAGGTTACTAACCACCTCTATCTGCTATAACAAGCTCTGTCACAGGGGGGGGGTGTCACTAGCTCTTTTTCAGTCTAAAGGGAGCTTTTTTTACATTACTTAAAAAATTTTAAGAGACTTAGCCTTGTGTTTGCTGTTTTCGCCTCCTTCACTAATGTCCCTCTAACAGGCTCAGCTAGGAATTACTACTGTAGAGCCACCCAAAGTCTTACAAGAAAGCATGACCCTGAAGCTGACTGTGGCTCTATAAAACAGCATGGTAGACAACTCTTTTAAGGGTTCGCTTACTCTTAACCAGCACTTTGGATGCTTCCGCAATGTGCTCAATAAAATACGAACAGTACTAAACAGTTTATTTACATTGTGTTTATCAGCAATTGTGACTTTGATAACAATGAGATTGATTTTATTAGTAACTAATAACTAAAGTTCACTTATTTTTTTCCACTGTAAATACTTGCTCTCGTCTATTGGTTCAATGTTGTATTAAAGCATTAAAATAAAACAAAAAACCGTTAATATAATTTTTTAAAAGAAAATTTTGGGGGTTTTTTAAATGGTTGGGGGGGGAATTTTAAAAATTTAAATGTTAGCTATGCATTAGGAAGAAAATAAAAAAGCTGCCTAAAAAAAAAAAATGAAAGCATTGCGGAACAAATTGAAGATGCATGAAAAATGCATCGTCTTACCAGTTCAGAAAGGAAGCAAATTTATGAAATAATACAACTTGGGGGAGATGTACAATTATAATGTTCTCCCATTATTATTCAACTATTCTACTTGAATTGCATTCATATACTTGCTTTTTTTTTATGCAGCACTGCCAGGCCTTCAACATTTTACATATAATACTGAGAACACAATAACTGTGCTGCACAACTTTACTATTTAATTCTGCTGCCTTGGGCATGAGCAGATAAAGTAAGTTGCCTAAGGTCACAAGGAGGGGACATAAATTTGAACAGGGTTACCTCGTCTTTTTAAAAAGCAGTACATTATCCCAAATATCCTTTGGCCCAATCCTGAAGCTACATTTTTCATGAATTTATGTAGCGTATATGCCACTTCACATTTTCACAAGTCAGAAAGATGTCTATTTATTTATCTACCTGTCTGAATCTCTGTCTGTCTGTCTATCTATTTCAAATCTATCTATTATTTATTGTGTGTCTGTCTGTCTGTCTAGCTATCTGTGAAGGGAAAAATTGCAGACAAAAAAAAATAATAAAGGTGGTACAATTTTATAGGCTAGTGAACAATTAATATGCAAATTACTGAATACATAATTAACTAACAGTGTTAATTATAGTGAAAAAATACTCCAAAATTACAAATTGTGCAATGATTGCAAAAAACAATCAATGTAGTATAGATGAGAAAGTAAAAACTTTGCGAAACTGTACAATCATTAAAAAATATAATATGTACAGCCATTTCATATATTATACAAAAGAAGGCAGTGAAAAAGAGGGGGGGTGGGGCTCCTCCCATTTTGAATAATTTATATTTAAAGGTATCAGGGAAAATGATGACACTCTGAGTCCTTAAACCTGAAGTGTGCATGACCGGAACTCACAGCGGAGCTACAGTGTGGCTGAATACTGCCAAATCAGTTGACTTGTGACATAGGTCTTATTTTGCTGGCACCCGCTCAATTATTTGGTATCTCTGGAAGCGCTGCATTTTTCTCTATTTTTGATATTTTATCTATCTATCTATCCATCATCTATCTATCTATCTATCTATCGAGCTGGCTAGCCATCGTTTATCTTTATCTTTCTATTACCTTACCTTAAATAAAAAAATAAAAAAATGCTCTGAAAATCAGGTTTACTACAATAGCATACCTCTTTTCTGCTACATCTGGGGTAGTACAATAGTCCACACCATTGCCATCAATAATGAATGTGGGGGAAAATTTAAAAATTTAACCTTTTATAAGGACTGTCTTTATTAAACTTTTGAAATTATAGTGACAAAGTATGTCTTTTTAAAATTTTTTATTAGTTTACACATCATTTTTTTGTTGGTTACCCTAGCAAATTCAAGCGTAGTATTAGATACTTCTACTTCTACATTATTCTTTTGGAATTACACCTAAATGTAATGTAAGTGTTATATTAGTTACTACTATACACATTTTTGGGAGGAATTAGAATATTAACTCCATGTAAATCAAGCTTAGTACTTGGTACTGCTACTTTCTTGGTCAATAATATGTTGAAATTTATATGTAGCTGGGATACATTATTCTTATATTATTATATATATAAATTTATATTTTGCAAATCAAAAGGATTCCCTTCTACCCTTATTTGTAGGAAAAATCTTACTACTTCTACAGTCTGATGGGAAACTTATCAGTATTGCTGTCAGGCTTCGCTCTTGTGAACAAAATGACAGTCCAGCTATAACATGATCATTTGCTATATTACCTAACGACAACAGCTTTTCACATGAAGTTGTCAGGCACCACATCCTTAGCTACTCATCTGTTCTAAATTGCTATCTTAAAGGGATTTTCTTGCCACATTTATTAGTTTTAAACTTGTAGGGAAAGGGAAGGAAAAATAATATTCCAAAAAACATTCTTGTTCTGAGTTTGCTACCCTTCAGAGTTAGGGGCAGATCTTATATTCTGTTTTGTACACAAGCTTCCCTAGGTTACCACCAATCTCTCTCTGCTCTAACATGCTTCATCTGCCATGGGCCCCTGGGAGGTCATCCTTTCTCTGTCTTATCAAAGGGGAAAAGGGAAATTTTTTTTTTTTGTTATGACAATCTTTCCCTTTTAAAATCTGTAGCTTTTTGTGTTTCTGTTTTAAAAACCCCTTTTTAGTAAAATCCTTTTAACGGCCATTAGGAATAGCAGAGTAGATATGCCATCACTCATGTAGACCCCTGCACAGCCTAAGTGTGTCTGAAACATATAGACGTATCAGAGTTGATCTTGACCGTGATATCACGACTTTTCATGTTTTCTGCTTTTATTTTAAGAAAAAAGCCACTGAAAGGCTTGAAATAATACCTTGTGTTAAAATACCATGGTGCATTGTCATGTTTAGTTTTGTTACATCTGTGTATACTACAGTGGATGCTATAAACTATATATGCAGTATTGATAGGTGTTAGGCAAGTTATTAACCCCTTACCGACATATGACGTTTGAGTACAGCATAGTGCCAATAAGGGGCTTTTTGGTGCAATACCCCTCAAGCCCGGGGGTGTAGCTTTAACTGCAGTGACATGCCGGGGAACGCAGGATGGGGCTAAAGTCCATCCCCCTGTTTTACCCCCTTTGACACCACGGCACATACAAACATTTCTCACTCCGATCCGGACATCAGCAACAAAATCACGGGGCCCAGATCACTTTACATGGCAGCTGGAAGGCTTGAAAAGGCTTCCATCACCAACATGTCTTCTATTTTACTAGTAAAACCATCATCTTTGTAAACCCTAATATAAACACTAGGGTGTATAGATGATCTCGTCCCCTAGTGGTGAAGCACTTTTTATTAAAAGTTCAAATTACCCCCCTTTTGCAATTTTACAAATAAAAAAGAAATAAAAATGAAATTTGCACATATTTGTTATTGTCGCATCAGAAAAAGTCCGATTTATTAAAATATAACATAATTTGTCCCGTACACTTAACACCGCATAAGAAAAAAAAATCCAAACACCAAAATTGTTTTATTTTTGGTCATTTCACTTCCCCTGAAAATTGGAATAAAAGTGATCAAAAAATCTGCATGTATTCCCAACTAGTACTAATAATACTCATTGAAGTCTGTAGGTAGAAGAACAAAAAAATTATTGGTCGCACAAAATGGCGGTCTGGCAAAAATTTGAAAAATATAAAATATTTGGCATTTTTTTCCTGTACTAAAACATAACATAAACCCTAAATGTTTTTTTATTGCCGGATTTTTAGCAACCTGTAGAACACATCATTTATGCCGTAAAAGCAAAAGTCTCGCAAACATAGGTTAGATAGGTAGGTGGAAAAATAAAAAAGTTATGGCTCTAGGAAGGCAGAGAGGGAAAATCGAATGTGACCAAAAAAAAAAAAAAAAAAAGGTCACGGCATTAAGGTGTTAAGGGATAAACTGACCCACCACAAGGATACCCTCTGTTAATTATCAAACTATATACAATAAAATAATCTTAAATTATAAAATTAGTAATTTAAATAATATAAAATTAGACAACCAATACAGTATCTACCATAAATCTCATTAATATAGTATTATCAGTGATTACAAACACATCACAACAGGCTAGAGATAAAAACAAAACAAAACATTAGAATAGTATGTCAGTGAATAGAAACTATGGTAGTGATCTTGCTTGGTGCACCACAGGTCCCATCAAGACCTGTGGTGTGCTCGGAATTGCAGTATGAAGAACAAGGACTGGGAACAGATCATCATCATGTGACTAAAATTTGTTTTACCCAATATATTAGAAATGAAAAATAGAAAAATTGGTTTGAAACATATGTTCCTAAAAAGTTTATAAAGCAGGCAATTTCCTTACCTACTTACCAAGTGAACTACACTTTGATAAACTCAAATTAATGTACAATATAACAGTCTAAAATAAACGATTTAATAAGAATTTAATAAGAAAAATTAAAAAATCGGAACAAAAATGTATTAACTAGAGATGGGCGAATTTCTCAAAAATTCGGTTCGGTCACTTCGCCGAATTTTCCGACAAAATTCGTTTCGGTCCAATTAACTTCGGCACGAATCACGTTAAAAAACAGCTATTTCCAGGCTGCCCAGAGCCTGCAGGGTTTCTGTAGAACGTTGTGCCATGCTTAAATATGCAGAGGGAGCTTGGTTTGGTCCCTTCATACAATGTTGTTTTAGTATGACACGACATGACCCGCCGCCGCTCTTAGAATCGCTTTCACTATAAAATGCCCTGGGCACTTATGGGGGCAAAACTGACCAAAAAACTGAAGCAGGAACGTAGCCTGATAAAGTCATGGCAGCAAAAGCTGAAAAAAAACAAACTGAGAGCTCAGGTGGCAACATTTTGACAGAGTTGGAGG
>JAODAL010028162.1:0-53758 GCA_025379985.1 Phyllomedusa bahiana
TTCCCTGTACCACCCCTAAACCTCGGTTTGCCACCGAAGCAAGTCGGTAAAAGGGTTTAGCGACCTGGTTAGACTCCGCCGCGGGCAAGTCTTTGGGTTGCGGGGGTTTTGGGGTAAAAAAAACCGGGACCTATTTAAGCCCCGGTCACTGGCTTGGCTTACCCCCATCACTTGCGGTGCCCAGTGGACCCCAACTTCTACCCCCGGGGGACCGTTACAGTATGAATGTGGGGAAAAAGGAGCAACATTTTATGAACGTTGGCGCGGGACGGCCATTTTTTCAAATTTTCGTATAAGGTAGTTTTAAAGTACATCAGGAATTATAAAACCTATTCTTCTGCGTTAAATAGGCCCCTTTGGGTAGGGGCCAATAAAAACAAGTCTGGTTTCAGGCAGACCCCCTTTAAACTGGTCTGCTAGATTTGGCTTTTTAAAAAATTTGGAATGTGGTGCGACCCCCCCCCCAAAAATTTCCCCCTAAATTGACACTTTAAAAAGTGTTTTGGTGCATACATGGGCCCACTTATCGCCCCAAGGGTTTTGGGAAGGCCCCTTTGTTCATACTTTTTTTTTTGGCTCAAATTTACACCGGGAAAAACGGCGGCCCCTTTTCATACATTTTTGCCCAAAGTCCTTGCAATATGACGACCTGACAGCGCTTCCATTCAAATCTCTTAGGGCTCATGCACAAGGCAACCCTGATTGCACAGAGCCTGGACTTCATCTTTTCTTGTGCCTCTATATGGTGACTATGGGCCACATGTATGAATCCCCCCGGGTGGGGCGCCCCTTTCCGCCATTTTTTCCGGCGGAATCTGCCCCCTGATTTATGTCGGGGGGGGTGCGCCTCATTTTTAACAATGTAAAGTCCCCCTGCGCCTCCCCCTGTGTTTTGGCGCAGTGGGGGCCCAAATTGCGCATTTCCCCGGGGCTGGCGGCCTATGTTTCGGGGGCCCGGGGAGGTTTAGGGCGGTCATACTTTGCGGGGAAAAGTCCCCCGGCCTGGCCAGTGTGTGGGGCGCGGGTGGGGGGGACCAAAGGCGCAGTGCGGCGTGCCCCCTAAAAATTCGCCCCCGGGAGGTTTTAGCGCACCCCCTCATGGGGGAAAAAAATTTTCCCCTGGGGCCTCAAAAAGTGTGTGTGGGGGCACAGTGCGGGGGACATGGGCGCAGTGGGGACTTAGGGGGCCGTGGGGACTGGCCCAAAAAAAAAGGGTTTTCCGTTTGGAGACAGGCGGGAAACCGGAAAAATCTTTTCCAGTTGTGGGGTGGAAGTATGAATAAAAAAATCCCCCTTTAAAAAAGGCGTTAAACATTTTCAGGAAAAGAGTAAAACCCTAAAAAAAAAAAAATTACATAAAAAAAAAAACCCAACTTTCCAATATCCTAATTCAAGAATTAGGATATGGAAATTGCCGGGGGGAAAAACAGAAATTCAAATTCAGAAAGCTATTTGATTGGTCCGGGAGAAGCCCGCCAATCAGAATAGGAGCGACCCGGAACCCTTTTTTAAAACCCATGGGGAAGTTGGGCCAATCAGAATAAAACGGCGGGAAAGTTCAAAATACAGTAAAAAATGCTTTAAAAGAGCTGATTGGGTTTAAGCTACCGCGGACTTGGCTTGGGTCCCGCCCAAAACAGAATAAGACGACAAGGGGACCCATTCTAGGCCCATGGAGGAAATTTTTGAAAACCCAAACCCAAAAAGGAGGACAAAAACCGATTTAGTCTATGGGAAGTTTTGGGCCAATTTAGAATCCCGGCGGGATAATTCAAAATACAGTAAAAAAACAGAAAGAGCTGGGTTTGGGTGGCTAGCGGGTGCTTGGCTATCACCAAACCCCAAACAGAGCCCCGACCTTTCTTCTCAATTTTTGTCTTGGGGAGATGGGGCACTTTAAAAACTCGGCACTCAGCGCCCTGGGATGAAGTTATTAATAAAAAAAAAAATTTTTTTTTAAAATTGGGAAAAAATTAAGAAAAAAGAGCCCCAAAAACCCTTTTTTACAAATAAAGCAGTTAAAAAACCCGAACAACGCGTTTGTCGCCCAGACCGGCGCTACATAGGGAAATTTCAAAAGAGAGAATTTCCGGGAAATACAGTAATTCAAATTGTTTTAAACTAATTTTCATTTGGGCGGCAGAAGCCCCGCCAATTTAGAATGGAGCGACAAAAAACCCATTATATCCCATGGAGGGAAATTTGGACCAAAACAGAATAGGAGGGACCCGTGGCCCTTTTTAACCTATGAAAAGGGTATTGACCAATCAGAATTAAAGCGACAATGTTTCCCCTTTTCATCCTAGGAGAAAAAAATTTACCCAATCATATTACAAGGCGGGACAAATTCAAAATAAAGTAAAAAAGCAAAAAAGAAACGAGGGTGATTGGGTTTAAGCGGCGGGGGGCTCGGGCCCGCTTAGCCAATCAGAGCGCGAGCTAATTTCTCATTTGGTTCCATGGGGGAAAAAAAATTCTGAGCGCGCTTTTGTGATTGGCTAAGTTAAAAAAAAGGCGCCGTTATTTGGGACCAAAGGGGAGAGCGAGCGACGTCCTATGGGTTTTTTTAATCAAAATTTAAAAACAAAAATGTACCCTGGCCCAAATCAAAAAATAAGACTACAAAAGGGTTTCCTGATGTGTATATAAAATGAATTTTAAAAAAAATATGGGGGTTAAAGAAAAAAAAAAAATTAATTTAATAAAAAACTTTTTTTTTTCTTTATTTTCGTTAGCCAAGGGTCAATAGTATGGGGCCAAAAAAAAAATAAACAGATTTTATTGATTTAAATTTTTTTTTCTTTCCCCCCATATTATAAATTGTTTTTAAAAAATTTGGGGCCCCACTTCTGTAGTGTTATGGCGGGGCGCAGCAAAATGGCGAACACGCGCCTAACACTAACCCCCCCCCCGGGGGTCCGACAGCGGGATTGGGCGGGGAGGCGCAGTGTACCCCAAAAAAAACGGGCGAAACCCCGATCATAATTCCCCCATTTTTTAATTCTGTATATATGAAATCGCATGCATATGGAGATACAGAAGGTGTTGCAGCACGCCTTTATCGCTGCTTCAGTGCTGCAGCCCCTTAGAGGTTCTCTACTGCACATTGGTTCTCCAGAACACTGATTGACTGCAGTACAGTCCTATTCACTTTTCTTTTTTTTTCTTGCTTTTTTAAATTCAGAATCAATGTATTAGAGGAGTCCTTCGTGGTAGACCCCCCCTAAGGTCTTATCAAAAAATACCGGGGGCAATTTATCAGAACCTCATGAGTAAATTTAAAACCGGGACATTTTTACAATGCGCCACATTTACTAAAAAAAAAGGTTGCTAAATCTGGCGCATTTTTAACCCCTTAAGGACCCCCTGTTTTGCCCTTCCTACCCCTTTTTTTGAAATTAACGTGTCAATTTATGTGAGAAAAACTTTTTGCATTTTTACCTATTCATGTGTTTCAGAGATTTTTTCGTGACCATTGTGCTTTAAGTTAGTAAAAATTTTTATCCATACAACCTTGTTTTTTTGGGAAAAATATAAAAATTTCATGAAAATTTGGAAAATTTGCATTTTAAAGTTGCAAAATTTCTGCGTGCAAGACAGATAATTATTCACCAAAAATAGTTTATAACAGATCTACCATTGTACTATAGGTTGCATCATTTTTTAAATGTCTTTTTTTTTTTTACGACATTAGAGGGATTAAAAAATTTAGAGTAATTTCTCAATTTTCAAGAAAATTTGCAATATACATTTTTTAGGGACCATCCAGTTCGATGTGGCTTGGGGGCCCGCTTTTAAAATACCCCCCATATGACCCATCTAGAAACAGACCCCTTAACTTTTTACAACACTATTTGGGAAGTTTGATAACCCTTCGATATTTCACAGAAATTAAAGCAAAGTGGGGGGAAAATTTTTCAAAATTTCACTTTTTTTGCAGATTTTCAAATTTATCCTTATTCACGGGAATACGGTAAAGTACTAGGTTTAATGAAATTAATATAAATTCCCCCCAGGTCTGCCTTTTTTTTAGAGTTTCCCATAGGGCCCAATGCATTATTTGGCTCACCTAAGCCCAGAATAGGAGGACCCCACTAAAACTCGGGTCTCATTTTCAATACGATTTTATTTAGGCGCCATTCGGGTTTTGGGGGAAACCCCCCCTAAATAGACTGCATATTGGAAACTAAAAACCCCTTTAATAAATAATCCAGGGTGCATTGGTATATAGACCCCCAGGGATTAAAAAAAATTTTTAGCATAAGGCTGTGAAAATTTAAAAAAAAAAATTTTTTTCAATAATCGCTTTTTATTTAAAATTTTCTTAAAAATACAAGGAATCCTGGAAAAAGAACCCTAAAACTTTTTTAAAGAAATTTCTTCCAATTGGGCAATACCCTACTGTGGGGTAAACTGCTTTTTGGGGGCGCAGGGAAAGGCGATAAGGAGGACGCATTTGGTTTTTGGGAACCAGATTTTGAGGGGCCATGTCACTTTGCTACCCCCCAAAAGTAGCGAACAGGCAAAACCTTTTAAAAAACCCCCCCTTTTGGATTCAACCCCATCAGGGATCTCTCTAGGGGTGTATTTCATTTTGGTGCACGGGTGTTCCAAGTTTTTTTTAGCATTGGGCAATGAAAATGGGGGGGAAAAACGCAGTTGGGTTTTCATTTTTTTTTTTTGAGTTTCAATTTTACAGCATTCCCCGTGCATGTAAAGGGTTTGATAACTTTACTATGGGGGTTGGTACAATTACAAGTATAGTTTTTAATATTTTTTTTTCTGTTTTATTACTTTTAAAAACAGTGAAATACCCCAAAAAAAATTTTGCGTTTTTAATTTTTCCTATTCTGACAGCCATAACTTTTATATTGCTTGTGCAGAGCTGTGTATGGGCTTGTTTTTTGCGGGATGATTAAAGTTTTTATTGGGGTACCATTAGGGGGTGCTATGATGCTTTTCACTTTTTAAAGGGTTTTTTTCTGAATATTTTGAACAAAATACGGCAATTTGGTAATGTTTTTTATTTTTTTTTTTTATAGGGTCACGTACGGTATATATGACGGGTAGCTTTACTCAGAGTCAATACGATTACACCGATACCCAATTTGTTATTTTTTTATGTTTTACTGCTTTTTACAAAAAACACTTGAATTCCCCGGGAAAAAAACGTTTTTGCATCACCAAGTCTGAGGCCATAACTTTTAAATTTTTCTGTGTTGGAGTGTGTGGGGACTTGTTTTTTGCGAGATGATTTTACGTTTTTATTAATATCATTTTTGGGGGGAAAACTTTTTGATCGCTTTTAAATCCATTTTTTGGAGGCCCATGGTGAAAAAAATACGCAATCCAGTAGTGTTTTTTTTTTTTTATTTTTAACAGGCTCACCGTGAGTACCGGAAAAGTTAACTTTACTTTTTGGGGTCCTACGATTATGCAACACCCTATTTATATATTTTTTTTATTTAAAGCACTTTAAAAAAAAAAAAAGAAGTTTTTTTAGTGTGTAAAACAAATTTATGCATGCTATTTTTGAAGCTATACATTTTTTATTTTTCCGATACAGAGCTGTATAAGGACTTTTTTTTGGGGGATAACTGACGTTTTAATTTTTTAAAAACTTTGGGGTTTTTAGGAGTTTTTTATCGCTTTTTATTCCATTTTATGTGTGCGGGGGTGAACAATAATCTTAAAACTGTGATTTTTTTTTTTTTTTTTTTTTTACGGCGTTCACCGTACGGGTTAATTAACAACAGATTTATAGGGGAGGTCGTTGCCGCGGGAATACCCAAAAAAAGGGACTTTTTTTTTGATCTTTTTTTGGGGGCATTGGCGTTTTTAAAGGGGGAAAAGGGCGGGGTATATTTTTTTTTTTTTATTTTTTCGTTTTGTGTTTTTTCTTGTTTTTCACTTTTTTTACTTTTTTTCACTTTTTCACATTTTTTATTTTTTTTTCCCCAAGGGGATTTTAATGAGAGATCTTTAGACCCCCATTAATAGGGAAACAGTGCATACTTGTTGCAGATGTTCCATGAAACTGTCCCCCACGTGCCCGGACATGCCCACGGGCACGGCCGGGGTCCTGACCCCAGACAAACCCGGAAGGGATTTCTGCCTTCCGTGCTGTCTGTCAGAGGGCAGGAGCGCACGATCGCCCACCCCCCAAAAAAGGAAACATCCCCGGTTGGGGGGCCGCTCCCCCTTTGTTATTGCGACCCATCGCATGATAATTAAGGGGGGTTTAAACCCCCCCCCCCCCTCCCCCGGAGCGATCCGGGGTCGGGGCCACGCTGCGGGATGTCGCGTAAAAATACAGCTGACCCCCGCGCCCATCGGCAAACTCTGCTTTAGATTTGCGCGATCCCAGGACAAAACCAAAGCCAGGGGTGAACCCCCAAACGACCTGGACGTAGGATACATCAAGGCTTAAGGGGGTTTAAAAATGTCTGGTCTAATTTTACACCTTCTATTAGTTAGCTTACTTTATGCCATTAACTGCACCAAAATGTTACTGGTACATTTTTTTGGGTCATGGTGTCGAACACTAAACCATGCCTTTTTCTTCCAACCACTCCCTTTTTGTCAAGGCCACACCTCTTTTTGGATAAGGCGCAGAAGTGTCTAGAAACTGTCTAAAACACATAAAAATGGGTTAAAAACTGACAATATTATTTGGGTGCAAATTGCACCAGAATTTTGGTACAATTGTCTTCATTTATGTGCCCCACTAAATATAAGACTGGTGTCATGCTATAATATATCTGCAACTATTTTCTTTCAATAACTGTAGAGAAAAGAGAAGGGTACTAAATAGTACACTGCTAATTAAAACAATCTGGTACTGGCAGTAGTAATTAGTATCTTTACATTGCTCTTCTATAATGATTATAGGAAGGCAGGGTGTGCAGGGTTTTACAGTGTAGTACCACAATTTATAAATAAGTAGTTTTAAGAGTCAACCCACCCTGAAATACCCTCATCTCTCTTCTTATGAAACTTTATCATGCTGTGCCATGCACACCGAAAGATAAGATTGTATTATACCTGAAGTGATGTGCAAGCAAGTCATGGTCATCTGGAGACAACATTACAAGACAACATTGTATAATCTGCCCTTTACTATTGTAAGTGGTATCATTATTAGGTAGGATTGAACTAAAATAATATAAATTACATATAATAAAAGGAAACTCTTATATTTATTTCTTAAAGGCATCAATAGTCTGACAGGTGCGCGGCCCATCTCTGGCACCTGCAGCTTTCCCTGAAAAGTCGCTCCCATTTGTTTTGAGGAGTTCCAAAACTCAAACACACTGCTCAGAGGTGCTCTGAACTCCTATAGAACTGAATGAAGAGTCACGCGCAAGCTCCCTATTCAGAGCCAACACTTTTGGGAGCCCATTCTTGCTTCTTCCAAATAGGGACGTCACTACTGCGGAGTGATTGTGCAAAAGCCTGATTCAACCCTTTGGATGCCCCGTTGAACATTGATTCAGGCGTGGCACGGCTCTTCAACCAAAAACGGGGCGGGTGGGTCCCCTTCGGAAGAAACAAGAAGCAAACAGAAGATGATGTAGCGCTGGATCCAAGGGGAGGGGACTGGTGACTATAACTTTTTTTTTATTTTAAATAGGCAGCAGTATGCTAAAAATAAAAAAATAAAAATTAAGTGGACCACGCCTTTGAAAAGGAGGCTTAATGTGTCACTTGCCAGCCAATACCTCACCCCTGCCCTTGGCTGTTTGTAAGAAACCACTGCCATACTCATTACGAAGTATATAACATTTACATTTAATTTTCAACAAACAAAATTGACAATAACAATATTGCGGATGTGCTCAGCTCTACTCAAGATTCCTATAGTCAAGAGTCTTGCACAAGTGCAACCAGCTCTCTATTCTGAGCAGGGGCGTAGCTACCAAGGTAGCAGACATAGCAGCTGCCCCGGGCACGTGATCTTAGGGGACCCGGCGCAGCTGCTACCGCATCCACTACCCCGGTAATGCCGCTCCTGGGCCCGCCGCCAACGAACATACTAGTTCACTGCTGGCGGGCGTGGAGCTGCGGGGCCCGGCGCAGGCTGCCTCTGAACGTCCGGGCTCTCTGGCCTGAGCTTTCAGAGGCAGCGCTACTCGGAGGTAGCAGAATGGAGCTCCGCTTGCTCCGCTCTGCTACTTCACCTGCCGACTGTCTGTGATCACGTGGGCGGCGCGCTGCCCGCGCTGAGCAGAGAGGCTGGAGCGTGGCACATCAGGGGAACGTGGACTGAGGTAAGAAAGTGATTTATTATTTTACCTGTCCTATAACCTGTCTGCATAGCCCCCCAGCCTGCCTAAATAGCACCCCTGCCTGTCTATATACCCCCAGACTGCCTGCATAGCGCCCCAGCCTGTCTATATACCCCCAGCCTGCCTGCATAGCCCCCCTGCCAGCCTAAATAGCCCCTCTGCCTGTCTATATACCCCCGTCTGCCTGCATAGCCTCCCAGCCTGCCTAAATAGCCCCCCTGCCTGTCTATATACACCCAGCCTTCCTAAATAGCCCCCTGCCTGTCTATAAACCCGCAGCCTGCCTGCATAGCCCCCCCCCCAGCCTGCCTAAATAGCCCCCCTGCCTGTCTATATAACCCCAGCCTGCCTGCATAGCCCCCCCAGCCTGCCTAAATAGCCCCCCTGTCTGTCTATATACCCCAGCCTGCCTGCATAGCCCCCCAGCCTGCCTACATACCCCCCTTGCCTGTCTATATACCCCCAGCCTGCCTACATAGCCCCCCAGCCTGCCTACATAGTCCCCCCCATTGGTAATGTTAGTCTTGGTATAGTGGGATTTGTTTGGTAACAGTATGATAGTGATCTGTATGGTGAGGAATTTGCCCATTGTATTATCTACATTATATAACAGAATGTCCTGGTAAATTTTCGTGGTCTGGGATGTGGGCGGGTGATAGCGGTGGGCATGGGTGGGTAGTGGGCCCCATCCAAAAGTTTGCTTTGGGGTCCTGGCTTCTCTAGTTATGCCCCGGATTCTGAGCCAATACTTTTAGGAACCCGTTCCCAGGATAGGTGTGGGTCCCAGAGGTGGGACCTGCACCTACCAGACTAATGGCGTACCCTATTGATATGCCATCATTGTAAAGTTACTTAAGCCTGTCATCTATTTGGTGCTCCATGGAAAAGCACCTCTAATGATAAAAACCTACTTAGCACGTCCATACCTAGCCTGATCACCAAGTTAATTATTTCCTGTTAGTGTAGAGGAGGTAATATATTTGTTATATTTGGGTTAACGCAGACCGTTTTTGCACTATGCGTTCTGATTTCTACTGACTTCATTATATCTCTATTCCTCTTTTTCGAGTATCCTTCCAGCTCTGAGATAGGAATTGTTCTAGTGCATCTAAAAAATTAGAATATCATTGAAAATGAAAGGGCTTCTCCAGGGCTATCTTTTTTTTTGTTATAGGGCTCACAAATGTATTATATTAAACCTTGTAATTCATACTGTAATGAGTCTATACAATAGATTGATTTCGCTATTTGACTTTAATTATTTATATAAATTATCTTTTCGGTAATATTCAAATTTTTTGAGCTGCACTAGTATATCCTCACTTCTGTCTGATAAATTTGTACTATGTTACTTAAATCCAGCTGCAAACCACCCACCTTACTCACCTTGTTTAGCTTTCATCTCAATCCAGTATTAATGCGGTGGGACCATGCTATATCCAAAGGCCTTGCAGTGACACTAACCCGTAAGCATTACCAAACTGGGTTTATAATAAACATTAATTTGTCATGTACTGCATAAACATAACTATCAATTTTCAGATTTTATTTAATCTGTGATTTGAGAGATAACGATTGGGCTCTGCAAATATTTGCAAATTCATCTAACATGTATTCTCTCAAAAGGCCACAAGAGGTCTCTGATACATTATAGATTGCCTACCAGTGGCCAATGCATAACGCTTTTTGAAAAATGCTAAAAAGAATCAATAAGCTGCAAAATTCCAATGGACTGAGGTTACCAATGGTTTGAAGATTGAGGCCATGGCTCGCTTCCTGTTCCAAACAGTAGGTCTATTAGGCTTTCCATACAGTTTTCCTTACAGTTAGCAGAAAATATCTATTCAACATCATTTCAGTTGGTTGCATTGGAACACATTTATAAGCTGAAATTCTAGATGTAACACTCTGACCCAGATCAGTATGGTAACACAATTATGTTTATTAAAGCTATTGAAGATCCAGGTATAACATCCATAATACAGACTGTTTAGCACAGGTACAAAATGCCAACACGAATGTGGCCAAAAGATGTTTAAAACTGAGGGTCAACTGGTGACACCGCAGCTTACTGAAGGGGACATCCACATAATGCTATTTTAACATTACGTTCAAACATTGCAGTCATATCACGTTTTTTCCTGCAATTTTGTTAAATGAATGGTACGACTGTGTAGGTTTGTCGTTATGTGAATATACCTTAACTAACATACAGTATATTTGGATTCTAATTGTTAAATAAACTTAAAGGGGATGTATCGCTTCTTCAGTTGGGCTGTTCTCTTGAAGCTTGATGCTCTCACTTCCTGAAATCCAAGGGGGTTTCTTTCCCTTCCAGCTGGGTTTTTCTTACCTGATGACATCATCCCCCCTTCACTGTTCATGCTGGATCCAGTGTGTCCCCCCCCTCCACATATCACTGTCCTCTCCCTATGCAGTCTTATTTTGTAAGAGCTGTTTACATACCACAGGCCTGCATTCAGTCTCAACAGTCTTCTATTAACTCAGCACTAATCTCTCACAGCTGGAGGTTTGTTACAGCTGAATCCATCCAGAGCACAGATCTGCCTTCATGTTTACATAAGGCATCGATGCACAATTCTGATGTTTTCTGATTGTAGCAGTAGCTGCAGTGTCAATAAGGAGCAGTTAGCTGTATAGAGTGAAATTTTTGTCGGCCCCTTACACGCAGGAGCACTTAGGCACCGTGGCACAATTCTGCTGTTTTCTGATTATAGAGACAGCTGCAGTGTCAATGAGGAGGCAACTAGCTGTATAGAGAGAAATTGTTGAAGGCTCCTAATTCTGAGTGAGAGGCAGGAATGCAAGCTCCATGAATACAGCCTTCCAGGGGCAGAACAGAATGTAAATTATTAGAACCCTCAGCTAATAAAATGCAAAGAGGTGGGATCTGACTATCCGACCAGCACTTACAGAAAATGAAGATAAGGAATACAGTGAAAACACGACAGCTTTGCTAAGGACATCCAATTGCAAAGTTGCTTGTTTTCACTGTCCCCTTATTCTGAAGGCCATTTAATGAAATTATACAACCCCTTTAGACCAAACATATCAGGTGGTTTATGTTAAACTATCAGAGAGAGAGTACTAAATATCTAAAAACTTTTACTATTAAATTAATAAAATTGTAATATAAGTCTAAAATGTATGAATACACACATAAAAAAACAATTGGTCACAAAGTTACAAGGCTAATATGACATCCAAATTTAGTCAACGGGATATATCCTATCTAACTATCTAGTTCAGTAAATTTGGATATTATATTGGCCTTGTGACCAATTGTTTTTTTTATATATGTGTATTCAAATATGTGGCAGAAATAATGGTCCCAAATGTTGTGCCAAGGTGTGATTGGTCAAGGTCTACCTAGAAGGTCAATCTGAAAAGGCCACCAAAATGTATGCCATTATAGATGATCAAAGAAACAAGTCTCTAGCAAAACCTAAATTCTTTGAGATATTTGATATAAAGGGTGAAGCAACACCATATACCCTCAACACCTGCTCTGGTCATGTAGAGACCTTTGGCAAATGAGCCATTGGGTACATTGTCTTAAAGGGAATACTTACATACCCTTACCAATGTTCATTGAATGTGACCAGATACCTGACAAAAGAGAAGAAGTTCCTACACTCGCACAACTCATTTTAAGCCATGCTCTCGTCATCATTATGAGGTAAAAGAAAGGTTCTCTAAGGTCATCCAGGCACTGGACGTCATTCCTACCCCCTTATGATGACTTGGGAAGATCAGTGTTTTGTACAACACAAGATGACAAATAAGCCTTGTCCATAGAAGACAAAAAGTTAAAATAATGGAAAGTGGATTGTCAAAAGATGGATCTAACTATTGGCTTCCAAACAACCGAGAACAGGCACTACCCAGATTCATCTCCTTACAACATACATTAAGAAACAAGCCTGAAATGAAAGATCACTTTGTAGCCTTCATGGATAGGATATTTCACAATGACCATGCAGAGTCAGTTCCACCTTTGCAAGAACACGAATAGTGCTATATCTGCCCTCTTTTGGAGTACACCATGTGCAAAAACCTAACAAGATCAAAGTGGTATTTGATTCAAGTACCAAGCACTGTCAATGACGTCTCTGAATGACATTCTCCTTACTAGTCCAAACCTGACCCACAATCTGGTAGGAGTGCTGATGACACCGAGACAATGACCCTATCAAGGAAATGGTGAACACTGCATGAAAGTATACGTCTTCGGTAACAGTCTTTAAGGCCTACGGAGGACCGCTTGTAATTGGGAATCAGAGTTTGGGAAGAATGCCCGACACTTTGTTGAAAGAGACTTATACATGGACAAGGCACTCAAATTCTTGCCCAGAGTGGAAGAAGCCATAGATCTTCTGAAAAGAACGCTTTCTAAAGTATGCCTGAGATTACATAAAATTGCTTCAACAGTGCTGGTGTCATTATAGCCTTTTAACTCAGCAAACCATGCCACAGAATTTAGAGACCTGAACCAAGATCTAGACAAGCCACCAGTGCAGAGAAGTCCATGTTTGAGGTGAGACTTGTTGAATGATTCCTTTGGCTTTCAAGCTAGTTAAACAGATAAACCAGTTACTTAGTGTGGTGTTCTCCCAGCGGTATACAGCCTATATGATACACTGGGATTTATAGCACCCTAGACTATATAAGGAAAATTTCTGATAAGACAATTCTCATAGTCTATAGAGGACTGGGATGCCCCAGTGTCTTCCAACAAACAGCAAAAGTAGGAGTCTTGGAAATATCTACATGCCTTACATAGGATTCACCTACCACAATGCTACACTCCAGCATCTATTGCCACAAGCCAAAGAAAGGAAATCCACATCTTCTCAGATGCATCCACTGAGGCCATAGCAGCTATCGCCTACTTGAAAGTAATAGCCTCTTGCAATACAGTTCATGTTGGATTTCTGTTAGGGAAAGCCAAATTAGCTCCTAAGTCTGAGCATGCGATCCCTAGGCTTGAACTTTGTGGAACTACTCTAGCTGTAGAGAATGCAGACTTTATACAGCGTAAGCAAGACGTTCATGTGGATGACATTCAGTTTTACAGAGACAGCAAGGTTGTTCTAGGTTATATATAAAACCAGTCAAAATGCTTCTATGTCTATGTCAGTAGTATTATGTTCCATCTCTTCCCAATCCCGCCGATTGTGCCACCAGGCCAGCATCTGTTAGTGTCTTTGCAAATTCTTCTTGGTTGACAGGTCCAGATTTTCTGCTGAATGAGAGTAAAGAAACTTCTGTTCAAGACATCTTCAGTCTCCAAGACCCTGACAACGATCCAGAGCTTCATCCGGAAGTAAATACCCTTGTCACCAAGTCCAAAGAGATGTCTGATTTGGGCTGTCATCACTTTGAATGCTTCTTCAAATGGCTAAAGCTTGTACTCACCATCACAAGAGCCAAATCAGAGAAGTCAGAAAGAAACCCTGTTCTTATTCCTGGCCATCACCATGTCACCACCCTGCTGATAAGACATTATCAAGAAAGGGGTAAGCTCCAAAGCAGACATTTCACCAGGGCCACTTTAAAAGACAACATCCAAGATTGTTCTGATACTACCTGTTGAGTAATTATTGTCTGTCATGCCAGAAGCAACTTTTAAAGAACTTTTGATTTACTTCCAATCATCTAACCACTTGACTATACCAAGAACAGTTGCCTGCACCATCAACTAGACATATTCACTTTTCCCATCCATTATTTCAAGTTATCGTTGTGTTTTGCTTGTTTTCATTTTGTCTTTCAGGTTCCTGAATCTTCATTGGAACACCAGATGGACATTACTCTTTAATGCTAGTGAATATAGTGAGTCCTGTGGATTTCAGATGGGGAGTGTGCTGTCCCAGCCAACTGGGATCCATTTATTATATATTGTCTTCAATGTTATATCTAATATATACTATGTTTGATGCCACCCTATGGCCACTATTTGTAAATTGTTATGTCAGATATTGGTGATGTATTTCGCATATACCTTTGCCTTCTGTTACTCCTCCTGTTCTGTGAGGTCACATCTTGTCACATTTCTGCTGTATCTCTATTTTGAACGGACATGTTACACAGAGCTGGAGAAGTGCATTTGTTTTAACCTCTATATGTCATCCTCTATATGTCATCTCTAAAGGTACAGTCAATAAAACTACCTCAGGCAAATCCATTGCATCTTCCTCACTGGATCGCCACATGCAATTGGTGAAGCTAGAGGATTAAATGTAGTGAGTTCACTATCTACCAGTTGCTGGTAAAGAGACTGCTGCTCACACTCATCAGAGACTTCTTTAACGTATATCGGTGGCAGAATAGTCAAAACAAATCTAAATCTGCAGTGTCTGCATATTAGACATAGTCTGCAAGCAGGCTTAGAGCTGTCCACCATCTTAACGAGCTATGGTTTTTCAACCACAGTGAGCTAAGCTGCAGTCCTGCCTTAGAATCTTGTTCAATCGGCATAGGGCTAGTGTAGGGTAGGTGTGTACATATATCCTGTTGACATTTTTTTGGGATATGATATTCACCTTGTAAGTATATAAAGGTTTATAAACTTGTGACCAATTGTTTTTTTGTATGTGTTTATGTATTTATAGATACTTTCTCTTACAATTTTACTATTATTTAATAATGAAGGTTTTGTTTTAGATAATTAGTATTCTTACTCTGTGGGATTTTGACTAATTTTTGAATACTGGTGTCGGCCCCTTATTGACATCACCAACTATTTTTGGAGTACTTTACCCTATTTTTAAGCAGGAAATGACAGAGAAAGAGAAGCTGAGCTCTGTGATATATAGGTTTATGTGATTTAGGGCAAGATTTCTGAGTAAAACCAGGGTAAATTCTGAACGGAATCCTTAAAAGGGGTTGTCTCGCTACAAAGATTGCTTTTTATGTTAAAGATCTTGCAAAAACAAGTCACTTTGCAATATACGTCCATTAACAGCATGCTACCAATTCTGAGATATCCCCTCTTGTATGGGCTGCATCAGCTCCTGAGGTTGCTATAACTACAGACCTGTTTAATCTCTCCTGATAGGCTGCTAGCACTGGTTGCTATAGCTACAGACCTGGCTTCTACTGCAGCCTAGTAGAAGCCAGTAAACACGCCCCTGAACAAAAAGTAAAACCAAGAAAACAGGACTGAGGTAAGATGAATCAATGTAGTCAGACAATCCCTTTACGAGACAGTGGGAATCCTGCTTACCCCACCCACAGTGATTGACAGATTTCTCTGTATCTGTGTTTGTACAAAGCAATCACTGTATGTCAGCAGAGTAGGTAGGACTTTCACTTTCTTTTTCAAGATTTACTCAGAAACCCTGTTTCAAGTCACATTAACCTATATGTCACATAGGTCAGTTTCTCTCCCTCTATCATATCCTCCTCTCAGATAGGATAGCAAAAATTATCTGACAGGTTTGCTTTACCCCCAGCAGAATTGCACACAGACTTTCAGACTGCACATCACTAACTTTACTAGTAACCTCGAAATTTGACAAGTTTATTGTAAAACAATCTTCATATTTAGTTTAATTTTATTTGCAGTGATTTTTCATCTCTTCATAATTGCTCTCAGATGCCTAAACATAAGTTTGCTCCTGAATCCCTCCTGAACCATCTGGAACCTATCAGCCTTTTCATTATATAGTCACTTAAAAAAACACTAAGTAATTTCATTTCAAGTGGAAAATACAGGGTTGTTACATCCTGCATGGAATGGCATAAGATATAATGTATGTGAACATATAGATAACAGAGGCAATGATGGCTAATTGTTGTATTAAAGTAGTTGTAGTAATATGTATTCTGTGTCTCTCTAAATAATATGTACTGATTTGCTGCCAAGTTTCGAAGTGCAAAGATCGTCTAATAACATGTGACACTGCTGATAGTAGGATTCTTATATCAGATATCCAATACACGAGGTGTAGCCTGGTGTTAATTCAGGTATTTATGGAAAGCCTTTTTATGTGACCATATTAACCTGTACAAAACAGGTGATTCTTCACTGAGGTCTAGTATGTTTGGTCCATTTGTACAATGCATTAAAGGGGTTTTCTCATCTCAAAGTTTCATAGGATGCATCAATGAAATAATGCTGCTTTCCTCTGTCACTTCCTGGTCAAGCTGTCTGTAATTAGCATATAAGCTCTGTGTATTCAGACCTCTGCTAATTAGAGAAATCTCATGCTGTCAGGACCAGGGAAGCTTGGAAGCTTCTGAGTTTATGTAAACAGCAGTAATTACTGGCTTTTGTCTGAAAGATCAGATAACAAACAAGCTCTCACTGTCGGAAGTTCTGTGTGCCACAACCTGTGTGATGACATCACTCCCTGCTATCAGATAGAACAAACAGCAGGGGGAGGGGAGAGAAGTACACAGGTCGGTCACTTGGGGAACGAGAGAGAGCACAGAAGGTGATAAAATCACTTATAGCTCCTTAACAAAACAAAAAAAATGAACAACGCAATATATTTGGAAAATGTCTTCATTTAGTAATCCCAATATGTTGAAAGCTAATCCTTGTAGTGAGACAACCCCTTTAATTACACAGCAGTAGTAATGGGTTGCATCCTGGAACAGTAAGCTTAGAAAACATAATAAATGGATTTCGCTACCTGATGTCGGAAAGATCACATTTATTTCCAGCAATCGCCATAACAATGTTTTCTGGGCCATGTTCCTTTAGTTCTTTCACCCATTTCTTCAGTGTATGGAATGAGTCCTGTACAAATTAGATAACATCTTTAATTCAATCTTTATTAGTAAGTACAATTATACAGTAGACAGTTTTAAACAGTAGTTACTACAGATCAGAAGTAAGACACGTTTCTACATATGTCTAGTTAAACTTCTGCATTCAGATTGAAAATATTTTTTGTCTTGAAAGGACAATCCAACATATTTATATAGATGTACAGCATAAACCAGTGTAATCCAGTGTAATATCCTTAGACGTACAGTACAAACCAGTATAATCCAATGTAATATTGTAAAATGTGTACAGCATAAACCAGTTTGATTCAATGTGATATTTATATAGGAGTACAGTGTAAACATAATAGAACATATCTTTTTCAATTACTAAAACCTTAATAAAAAAAGTGCATATGCATGTATAAAGAAAAAAAATATAGGAGAAAGGCATGTTAAATCAACTAAGCACTGATTATATTAATAAACACTAATGTAACAATAGCTGATCAAATGTGCATAGGTATCATTACACTATATCCATATGTGCTTGTTAAACTACATTTTACAATATTGTCTCAGTGAGCTAAGGATATGTCAGCTGTAAAAACATTAGTAAACTTAGACCATAAGACTGAACAATGAAGTCTGTATTTCATTTGGTTCCAAATGTGTTTGGTTATAGATCAGGCTTCAAGGAGACCAACTGTTCCATACTTATGTCATCAAACCATACTTGGCAACCTTTTCCCTCCCGATTATGGGAATGCCCATTTTTGGGTTGCTGTTTGCATACACCCAACCCCTTGTGCATCCTAATTTGCAAGAGTCTCCCAGAAGAAATGGAAGGGTTCAAAAGTATGCATCAAACTATTGCAGCAAAGTTAGAAGCACACCAATTCTTAAAAATGTGGTGCGTGCTGTTCCATAAAAAGCTATCCATTCACAGCTAAAAGCCCCTATGCAGGTGAGGTTTGTTGGAGTATAGCACAAAAGGTTTAAAGTGGCCTTAGCTTCCCACATTTTTTAGGTAACTTTGTTGTCTCATAATATCAATTTGTGATTTCCATTCAAATAAAATTTAGAGCCCAATCCATACAATACAAAAATCAGATTAGTCTAGACTATATATTTGGGCAGGAGTGGTAGGAAGTCAATAACTCCGGAGACGAAGGCAGAGGCACATGACTGCTGTATCTAGAGATGTGCTCATCCAGAAGAAGAACGCAGTAAACAGAACACTGTATTAAAACAATGAAGAAAAAAACTCCAAATAAGATGGATGAAACTATCACTTTAGAAAAATCTGAAAATTATTAAGATTTGTCCCCTCTTAAAAATGTGATCATATACCAGTAATGGCTCTGCTCTGATATGTGGCTTAATCCACCCTAAATGCTGGTGTAATGTCTCAGTGGAATTCTGCCATTGATTTACCATATGTATGTATCTCTGTTTTAACAGTTACTTTATAGTATGTATAAGCAATGAAATACCAGATGGGTTAAATATGAGGTGATATTCCTTACCTGCTTTGTTATGTCATATACAATAACAGCAGCTGCTGAACCTCTGTAGTACATTGGAGCCAAAGAATGGAACTGCAAAAACAATTGACATTTCTAGCACACATTTTGATGTTTTTAAAAATATATCATATTGCTATTTATGGTCATTCTCCATTGACTATTACACATGCATAATGTGCTTCCTTGCTGCAAATATATAGCCTAAAAATAAGAGAAGCTTATTGGTAAAACAGAGATTGTAAGCAAATGAGCCACAGAATTGCCAGTAAGCCAACACTCATGTACTATTCTTCCTCTATAACATGGCGTAATGACAGGAAGCAGCGCCTGCCATGCCCAGTACAATACTACATGCCTCAATGAATGGGCTTATTTTGCATTCTATTGATTAATGACCTTTACGTAGTTTAAGGGACAGCATTTCCATATTTTACATGATACCAAGTTGTTTTCAGTAATTGACACAAAAGAGGATGTTTTATTACAGAGGCGGCATTAGGGGAAGTTGAAAATTTACCACAAATAAATGTAAGGTTTTTTTAGTAAGGAACAGAAAAAAAAAGTTTCATTATTACATGTTAAATGGTAAAATACTGGGCAAAACAGACATAGAAAAGGACTTGTAAATATAAGCATATATTAAAATGAACTTTAGCTTCCAGCACTGGGCAGCTCCTGCCGAGGCAAAGAAGATCATAGGATGCATCAAAGTGTAATTATATGTATATGTTAAGAAAGCTAAGAAGCCCTTTTTATTTTGTGGAGACCAGAACTTTCTAACGCTGTCCCTGAAAACAATCAAAGAAATAGAGAATTCCTTGAGTGCAGGAGAATAGAAAGAAATTAAATTAAGATTATGGAGTTTGGAGAGAATATAGACAAATTTATCAAAGGCCAATAAACAGATTTGTCTGTAAAGATAATAAGATTTTACTGTCTGCATAGAAGGGGATTGTGGAAATCCGACGTAGAAGATGGTTAAATATAAAAGGGCTCTGGATGTTTTTCTTGAATTATTCCTACTGACATGAACAGAGTTGTGTAGGCATTTTCTCTGAATATTAGGAAAATTGGCTACATCAATAAGATTTGTTTCTATTTTCCTCTCAATCAAAATTGCATGGTAATCATTTTGACTAGAATATAATTTAATTTACAGTCTACAACCATTCCACAAAAAAGCTGCATGTCACTAAGCACTGTATACTGGAAGAGTTATTAATATTTATACTGGCCATGGAACTAATAGCCGTAAATAGTCAGTTACTGTATGTTTTATCCATGTCTTCAAAACACATCTTTTTCAGGTAGGCCTATCACATCCCCTAACCTATTCACTTTCCCTTTCCCCTACCTACCTCCCATATTATTCATATTATTCCCATATTGCTGAGGTCAATGACTGGAATATGGAAAAGTGATAACTGCATTTAGACCAGCAGGAAGGCCTGGATTGGTGGCACTAGAGCAGTAGTGAATTTAGCAGGTCAGTAACAGTACTTTAGTCATTTTATGCCGTTTTCCATCCCTTCGGCCAATATTTCAGAACCGAGAAAGCTCTGTTAAACTTTTGTGTCATCCTTTTTTCACCACTAGTTGTCAGCTCATATAAGCAGGGCCCTCGTGCCTTGGATCGTTAATTAGTCTATGTAATGTCTGCACATGTACTCTCTGAATTGTAAACCGGTGCCGAATATGTTGGCACCATGTAAAAAAATTGATATTATTAATTATGCAATTCTTTTAACTAGATGTGCGGGTGCTTAACTTGACCTTATGATGTCTCTGCCACTTGTCAACTATATCCATAGGGAAAAAAAATCATGTTGTTCTTAAGAAGTCTAAAAGCATGGAGACATCATTTCCACATTAAAATGGATTAACAATGTTACTCATAGTTAAAGTCATTGGCCAAGAGAAAGAAAAAGTACTGGAAGGCATAAGACCGTTTTTGCCACTGCTCTATATTTAGCCAAGAAGGATGTCATGAGTCTCGCTCCAAAGTGTTGACTACATTTGTATATTTCTTCTGTTTATATAGTGCTGTCCAATAAGGCTCTGACAGTGCATACAGCAAAAGCTATCTAACATCTGAAGATTACAACCACTAGAGAGCACATTGAGTGTCCAGAGTGGTGCTGCGTGAATGCAGCAAAATGCCAAAGAAGTGCATAAAGGTATATGAACAACTTGACCAATCAGATATATTCTACTTCCATAAAACCAGATTACACAGGGATTGCACAGTAGAATATCGATCTTTGCAGATGATACTAAGCTCTGTAAAGAAATCCACACAATAGAGGATAATGTGTTATTACAAAGGGATCTGGATAGGTTGGAGGCCTGGGCAGAGAAGTGGCAGATGAGGTTTAACACAGATAAATGCAAGGTTATGCACATGGGGAGGAAAAATCCACTACATGATTACATGTTAAATGGAAAAACACTGGATAAAAGTGACATGGAGAAGGACTTGGGAATCCTGGTGGACAGTAAACTTAACTGTAGCAGCCAGTGTCAGGCAGCAGCAGCCAAGTCTAATAGGATCATGGGTTGTATTAAAAGGGGCATAGATGCACACAATGAGAACATTATTCTCTCACTATACAAATCACTTGTTAGGCCACACATGTAATATTGTGCACAGTTTTGGGCACCAGTGCACAGGAAAGACATTGTAAAGCTTGAACGGGTACAAAGGCGGCAACAAAAATAATAAAAGGACTGCAATACCCAGGAAGATTAGCAAGGTTAGGGTTATTTGGTTTAGAGAAAAGACGGCTTCGGGGGGACATAATAAATATGTTTAAATATATCAAGGGCCAATATAGAGATCTCGCTAAAGATTTATTTATACCCAGGACTGTATCTAGAACAAGGGGCATCCTCTACGTCATTGAGAAAGAAAGTTTCTACATAAACATAGAAAGGGATTCTTTACTGTTAGAGCAGCGAGACTGTGGAATCTCTCTGCCAGATGGAAATTGTCATCGCGGTGATCTATTCACTAAATAGACGTTCAGAAGGGTCTTGGATTGCATCTTCTTGGAGGCGTGATAACATAACAGTATAGTGACTAGGATTCTGAAGATCAGGTCTGGATACATTTCTAGATGTCAAATATATCCAAGTTATCAGTTGACTAGGATGTCTGAGAGGGGGGTTGTTGATCACGGATTTATTTCCAAATTTGCCCCAGATTGGTGTCAGGAAGGATCTATTTCTGTCCCTACTCCATGAGGTCAATTGCTTCTACCTCATGGGGGTTTAGTTGCCTTTCTCTGGCATATACACTTTAAACACTTTAGCAACCACTTTCAACAAACATGGGCTCTGAACCGCCACTTGGACGTATGTCTTTCTTTTCGGCCTGACAAACTATGTATTGTATACTATGTAACCTTTTTTATGCTATTGCTACAAGACCGTGTATTACGTTGAGTTCTTTATATTGTCTCAGCTAAATCTTCTGTTCATATTCAAAACATGCTGGTTTACAGCACCTCGATTCCGACCAGCAGTGCGTCCCCATATCAAAAATTTATGCAGTTCATTCCCACAAGGAACAGTTTTAGTCATAAATGAAGCTCTGAAAAACACATACAGCTACACATTACTGGTGTCAGAAATAATATTGACATGCACACAAAGTCACATACAAAAAATATATATATATATATTTGTATATAGTAATACCCCATTACCCATCACTTCGGTATCCATCATTTCACAGCTACATCACATCCTATATGAAAAAACCTTGTTATCCATCATTTCGCTTCACAAATACGTCACTTCACATTCAATATCCGTGAGTATGCAACCACCCCTTATTCACTGCAGGGACTTTAGTTGGTGCCGTAAAGCCACATTATCTTTTACTTTATCCCACATACAATGTTCTTTATGCCTCATTACATTATAACACTATACAGTGCTGCACAGTACTTTTTTTTCTGCTTTGTAATCCATCGTTTCGTTATCCATCAAACTCATCTGGATTGTAACCCCAGCAGATATCAGGGTATCCCTGGTTGTATATATATATATATATATATATATATATATATATATATATATATATTTTATATATATATAGATATATATATATATATATAGTACACATATACACTCATCGGCACTTTATTAGGTACACCTGTCCAAATGCTCGTTAACACTTAAATTTCTTAATCAGCCAATCCATGGCAGGCAACTCAGTGCATTTAGGGCATGTAGGACATGGTCAAGAAATCTCCTGCAGTTCAAACCGAGCATTCTCAGTATGGGGAAGAAAGGTGATCGCTGAGTGCCTTTGAACGTTGAGGCATGGGTTGTTGGTGCCTCAGAAGGGACTGGTCCTGAGTATTTCAGAAACCTGCTGATCTCTGGAATTTTCACGCATACACCATCTCTAGGATTTACAGAGAATGGTCGAAAATGAAACAAACTCATCCAGTGGCGGCAGTCCTCGTGGGCGGGATTGCCTTGTTGATGCCAGAGTGTCAAAGGAGACATCTGGGCAGATGGTTCGAGCTGATAGAAAGGCCATCACAGTGACTCAAATGCTCGCCACCCGTTACAACCAAGGTAGGCAGAAGAGCTCTATGAACGGCACAGTACTCGGCGAAACTTTCGAGGGCTGATGGGCTTACAGCCTGCAGAACGACCACCACCGACCGGTGCCATCCTTTCAGCTAAGAACAGGAAACTGAGGCACCAATTTTGCCAGTCATCGAAATTGGACAGTAGAAGATTGGAAAAACAACGTTTGCCTCGTGGTCTGATGAGTCTCGGTTTTCTGCTTCGACCATCGCTAGGATGTAGGTCAGAATTGGCGTCAACAACATGAACTAGCATCGATCCAATCCTGCCCTGCGTATCAACGGCTTCAGGTGCGTGGTTGGTTCCGGCGCTGCTCATGGTGTGGGGAATATTCTTTTGGCACTCTTTGTGGGCCCCTTGGTGACCAATCGAGCATCCCGTCCCCCAGCAACGCCTCACAGCCTCCCTAGACGTATTGTTGCGTGACCATGTCCATCCTTTATGGACCACAATGTTACCAACATCTGATGGGCTACTTTCAGCAGGATAATGCGCCTTGCGTCATAAAGCTGGAATCATCTCAACTGGTTTCTTGAACATGGACAATGAGTTCATGTACTCAAATAACGGCCTCCACAGTCACCAGATCTCAATCCACATAGAGCATCCTTTGGATGTGGTGGAACGGGAGTTTCTGCCATCATGGAGGTGCAGGCGACCAAATCTTTGCGGCAACTGTGTGATGCCATCATGTCAATATGGACCAAAATCTCTGAGGAATCTTCATTCCAGCACCTTGTTGAATCTACGCCATGATGAGAATTGAGGCAGTTCTGAAGGCAAAAGGGCGGACCAACAACCCACCCCGTTACTAGCATAGGTTTACCTAATAAAGTGGCCGTGTGAGTGTATATATATTTATATATATATTATTATATTATATTAATATATATATATATATATATATAATATATATATATATATATATATAAATATAAATGTTATACAGTAATATTTTTTGGTGGTTGAAACGGCCCCACCAGTTACACTGCAACCCTTCGTAGCACACTAATGCTCCCCTCTCACAATCAGCTTGCTGTCTTCAGCCATAAGGAAAAACAACAGCCTCTAACTGCCCTAATAGCATCCCATAAATAGCTACTTCCAGGTCTAATTCGTTCCTTCATCAAGAGAAGGAATCTGAGAAGCATTTTTTGTCACTATATACAGTATATATATACAGGACACCGTTCTCTCTTGGTTCTCATCTTACCTTTCTTAACCGCTTCCTTCAGTGTCTCATTGCAGGTTCTACCTCTTACTCTTTCCTCTTCTGTCGGGGGTTTCCTCAGGGATCCGTTCTTGGGTCCTCTCCTCTTCTCAATCTATACAGCCCCATTGGACAAACCATCAGGCAGATTTGGCTTCCGAGTACCCATCTCTACGCTCGGACTGAACCCAAATTATACATAACCTCCTCCGAGGGACATCTACTCCTGCCGTCTGCACTACCTCAAACACCACAGGGATCTCGCCTGTCCGCTTGTCTTTTGACCTATCATGTCCTCCCTGTATCTTAAATAAACTCACTAAAAACTGAACTTCTCTTAGTCTTCCCACTCCATCTACTAACAGACCTTACGGCCTGCATTTCTATCTTAGTCGTGTGGCACCACATAACTCCTAGGCAAGCAGGGTCCGCTGTCTTCGGGGGTTATACTAGATTCCGATCTGTCTTTCATCCCCTATAGCCAATCCCCTGCGCTGCCCGCTCCTGTCACCCTGCACCTTCAAGAACATCTCCACGAATCCGTCCTTTTCTCACTGTGGAAATTACCACTCAAACTCTCATTGTTCTCTTATTTCTCACTTCTCGTTCGACTACCGTGTAAATCTCCTTGGGCTTCATTCGGTCTCCCTCTGTGTAAACTCGCCCCTCTCCAATCTGTCCTGAATGCCAGCAGCCAGGGATTGTCTTTCTTTCCAGCCGCTATATCTGAGTGCTCTTCTACCTGTTGTCAGTCACTGCATGGTTGCCTATCCAGGTACAGGATACAACATAAACTTCTTCAAGTCTCACTTCATAAAGCTGCTCCACAACGCTGCTCCTCCCTGCTACATCTCCTCCCTCATCTCTGTCATACGGACCCTACCGCTCTTCCTCTCTGCTGATGATATCAGGTTACATTCATCAATCATCCGAATCTCCATGCCTGTATCCAAGACTTCACACGTTGCACGACCAGTTCTCTGGAACATTGCTACCGCGGGGCGATCAGGCACATCAGAAACTCTCATAGCTTTAAAAGGGCTCCCTAAGAAATACATCTTCTCACTCTGGCCCTCCCTCCCCCCCCACACATCACCACACACACACTCCCTAGCGCACTTCATCTCATTTTCCGGCACTTAACTGTGACATAGTTGATATACCTGTCTTGGGTGGCAGTTCATCCGAATTCTAGTATAACTCAACCCCATATTTAGTCAACATGGGCTGGACCATTGTAAATCTAGCACTTCTTACCCTTAGTCTCTCCCGTACTCCCTAATAGATTGTAAGCTCTGTGCAAGCAGGCCTTCACCTTGTGTCTACATCTGTAAGTGGCTTTTCATTGTGCAATGTATTTCTTTTTTCTGTTACTACACCCTCCAAATTGTAAAAGTGCTGCGGAATATGTTGGCGCTATATAAAGATCTATTATATATATTATTTATATATCTTTTATATATATATATATAATATATATATATTGTGGCCAGGAGTGACCTTAGGCGGCCGGTCGCGATGGTGCTGCCACTAGATGGCGTCACGTCATGAGGACCTGGTAGGAAACGTGCCCACCGTGGGCCTGGTCTCGGTGGGGGGAAGCAGGTATTGCTTGGTCAGCAAACATTGGTTGCTGTCCCTTGTGCAGGAGTATGGCTAAGTCAGCCATTAGGGGCTGGCCCTTCCCGGAACAGCTGTAGATGGCTGCTGGGTGGCTGTTCCCAATTCCAGGTCCCCGTGTTCCAGCCCAGTATTGGATAGGTCTCTCGCGAGACCTATTAAAGGCCCCCCTACTCCAGGTGATCGGGGGGTCCTGTGGTTTGCTTCCTGCGCAGTGGCAAGCCATCAGCAAGAGAGCTGTGGTGAGGCCTTTATTCCGGCGACTTTAAGCAAAGGGCTTTGACGAAAGCCTATATAGCTGTACAGGGACTGTACAGTAAAAGGGGGAACTGGACATTTAGGTCCAGGACCACAGATTAGAGAGGCGACTCTCTAACGATTGTTTAGTAGTGGCCAGCGGCAAAGGGTTTTATTTTATATTGTTTTACTGAGTACGGCTGTGCCTATATTCTGTGCCTGAATAAAGGTGACTGAGGCACTAGTTTAATAAGATGCCTGGTGTCGGTGTGCCAATTCCATTTACAAAAGGTACCTCGATCAGGAGCAAAGTACCACCAGGGACGGCCCAGGGCATCCAAGCGTGAGTGAGGCGCTACAATATATTATATATATATATATATATTATATATATATATATATATATCTCTATATTATATATATATATATATATATTATATATATACTTATATATATCTATACATTTGCATATATTATATTACCCATATACATATATAACATATATATATTACATATATATATATACATATATACTTATATTACATTATGTATTACATATCATACATACATATACTATAGCTATTACATAATCTTATATATACATATATTAATTTCTTATACATATATTTTACATATAATATACTGACATATAGTGGGACACCTCAGGGGTGAAGTGGCTCTCAGGATCACCATCTCCTTAGATAGACGGATTCTGGCAACTCAATACACGTCACTGACTACACTGCTTGTAGGTAGGTTAATCCTCAACCTAAAGCACTAACAGGTCCACGTGTACAGTATACACATAAACTAGGGCCATCTAGCATCTAACTAAACATTAAGGTCTCCTACCTAACCATGACCAGAGCCTACTACCCAGCACTGCAGATAATATTTGCACCCGCAATGCTTTGGTCCTGACTTCCACAGTTAAGTAACACCTGTTTTTCCTGAGTCTGGAGAAAGCCATGTCTGAAGGACTCACAACCTTAATGAGCTTTCAGGTGTCTCCTATTGACCATAATTAACTCAAGATCCAGAGCGGAGTTTAATCTCTCTCCAAGACACATAGCAGAAAAAGGGAAAAAGACATTTTTCCTGTTTCACACAATCCATACGTAGTAAATACAGCTGGCTTTTCTTGGCTCACTTACCCAATAGTAGGACTGATATTATGATCAAAATGGTCTTGGACAAATCGGCAAACTATGCTAGATTTTCCAACGCCTGTGTCCTGAAAAAAACAAGATTAAATTATTTTGTATCATTCAACCTAAGGAAAGATAAAGACATATGTTTCCAATATTCTATTTCTGATTGCTAGAGCAAAACCCTTAGGCTATGTTCACACGGCAATAATTACGGGACGTTTTTCGCCGCAATTACGCCATGTGCTCGGGGATCCGGGGACGGCGGTGGAGGACACGGCTGCGCCGGCCCCATAGACATCATTATTCCTCGGCGCATATACGCCGTGATAATTTGACATGGTTCACTTCTCTCCACGCTCTCCGTATTGTGCAAGCAGGAGAGAGGAAACGTCTAATCCATAGTTTTCTATGAGATACTGTGGATTTACCATCATGACCGGGACATATCTCGCTCCGTATTTCGCTCGCAGCTACTGCGGCTAAATACATCCATTTTACAGCCGTGTTGAATATTAGCCTTAGGCCATGGTCTGACCTTGCAGCCACGGGATGTGGACCAAGCCACACCTAGATGAGTTGGCTAATGAATGCACAGTTTTATATATTGGTAAGTGATGATTAAATGCAAGGAACCTCAGTGGAAGTGGCCATAGGAGGATTTTAAAAGTTTCAAAGACTTATTCAAAGGTTAAAAAGAAAAGGTCAAAAATATCTTTAACATGAGTCTGATCACCAGGGCTGTATTTATAGGTCGTGCTGCCCTAGGCACTAAACCTGAATACGCCCCCCTATTAAACAATGCATTACCTCGCCCTTTCCAACAATATGTACCACACCCTTTACAAAAAGCCCACCCCACTATAACCATGTACGGCTCTAGAAGGAAGCTAATTGAAGGGTTTGCCCTTCTCGCGATTTAAACCAGCCTTCGCCTAGACATTGGAGAAAGCATATTCAAACATCCAGAAAGCTGGGAGAGGATACGCCCCAAACTGTGCCCTGACATAAACCACTACACTACACCAATATTCCATCTACAATGACCATCGAGGGGTAGACACCAGTGTACACAGGCTCTGCAGACCTCTGTATTTATTCCCCCCCATACAGTGCACCATATAGTGGTGTAGACATCAGCGTACACAGTTCTGCAGCTCCGGTTGTATTACATCCATACAGTGCCCATTATAGTGGTATATACCAGTGTCCACAGGCTCTGCAGACTGTATTTAAACACCATTCACGTGACCATATAGTGGTTAGGTACCAGTGTACACAAGGCTCTGCAGTCCGTGTATATTACCACCAACGTACAGTGGACCTATAGTGGTAGTCACAAATGTACACAGGCTCTGTAAGACTGTAATTTGACCTCCATACAGTGACCATATAGTGGTAGGGTCACCATGTACACAGAACTCTGCAGACTGTATATTACCACCATACAGTGACCAATCTAGTGGTAGAACACCAGTGCACCTAGGGCTCTGCAGAGTATGCAGTAGACTGTATATGACCTCCACCAGCTGACCATATAGTGGTAGTCACCAGTGTACAGGGCTCTGCAGACTGTATATAACCTCCATACAGTGGCTTCCATATAGCTGGTTAGGACACAGTGTACCAGGCTTCTGTACACGTATTTACCACATACAGTGGACCATATAGTGGGGTAGACCCCAGTGTACACAGGCTCTGCAGATTGTATATGACCTTCTACAAAAAGAGACCTTATAGTGGTAGACACCAGTGTACACAGGCTCTGCGGACTGTACTCATAACTCCATACAGTGACCATATGTGGTAGACACCTAGTGTACCACAGGCCTCTGTACACTGTATATTCCCCACCATACATGGACATATTAGTGATAGACACCATTAGTGCAATGCACCTGTAGCTACAGGCCGCAATACAGTAATTCATAGCTCGCACTGAAAGCTCATGATTACCTGTGGTTTCCCCAATGTGTATGTGCGCGTAAGGAAAAGTAACATCGTGAAAGTCTATGGGAGTCGTGCCACGCCGCCTATAGAAGTACACGCCGGCCAGCACATCTTTACAGTTACAGCAACTCACTGTATGTCGCGATCGACGTCAGGAAAAGCAGGTAGGATAACACAGGATAGACTTAGATACCCAACGCCAGCAGGTGGGATTAACACGGATAGGCTTAGTTACCAATGCAGCAGGTAGGATAACACAGGGATAGGCTTAGGATACCCATGCCAAGCAGGTAGGATAACAAGGATTAGGATTAGATACACTCAGCGCCAGAGGTGGGTTAACACAGGTTAGGCTTAGTACCCACGCCAAGCTAGGTGGGATAAACACAGGATAGGCTTAGATACCAATGCCAGCAGTAGGCATAACACAGGATAGGCTTAGATACCCAATGCCAGCAGTTGGATAACACAGGACGCAGGCTTTAGAGACCAATGCAGCAGGTAAGATAACAAGGATAGTTAGATACCCAACCGCTCCATGTAGGCTAGGATAACACAAGATAGGATTAGATACACAGCCGCCAGCAGGGTGGGTTAAACACCAGGATAGGCTTTGAGAACTCAACTCCAGGCAGGTAGGATAAACACAGGACTAGGGCGCGTAGCATACATAGCGCCAGCAGGTAGAGATATACACAGGATAGCGCTTGAATACACAGCTCCAGCAGGTCCCACCACACCCCCCCCCCCCCCCCCGCCCCACCCCCCCCCCCCAGGATAACACAGGATAGGCTTAGATACTCAAATGCCAGCAGGTAGGATAAAACACAGGAGTAGGCCTTAGATACCCATCACGCCAGCAGGTACTGATATCACAGGATAGGCTTAGATTACTCAACGCCCCTGAAAGGTAGGGTGGTAAAACACAGGATAGGCTTAGTCCCAACGCCAGCAGTGGGAGAACACAGGGATAGGCTTAGTGTACCCCAACGCCAGCAGGTATGATAACACAGGCATAGGCTATAGGATACTTCAACGCAGGCAGGTAGGATAACACAGATGGCTTACGCATACCCAACGCCTAGCATAGGTCATGATAAACAGGGATACGGCTTAGATTACCTCAACGTAGCAGTAGGATAAACACAGGATAGGCTTCAGCGATACCCAAATGACCGGCAGCGTGAGATAACCACAGGATAGGCTTAGATTACACAGCGCCAGCAGGTAGAATTATCACAGGATAAGCTTAGATACACTGCACCAGCAGGTAGGATAACACAGGATTCGGCTTAGATACCTCACTCTGACAGCAGGTAGCGATAAACCACAGGATAGCGCTTAGCATACCCCACGCCGAGCAGGTCGCGGTTAACACAGGATAGGTTTAATTACCACAGCGCCAGCAGGTAGGATAAACACAGGATAAGCTTAGATACCACAAGCCGCCAGCAGGTAGGATAACACACTGGTATAAGCTCTTGATACACCAGACACCAGGCAGGTAGGATAACCATAGGATAGCTTAGATTACTCAACGGCAGCAGGTTAGGGATGAAACACAGGATAGGCTTAGATTACACAGCACCAGAGGTAGGACTAACACAGGTTATGATTCCTAACAACCCACTTCTCTCACCCCTCCCAACACCCCCACGTGTCTCACCCATCTCCCCCCCGCACATCTATCAGCCCCCAGCTCGCATCTCACAGCCCCCACCCCCAAGCACTTGTATCAGCCCCCCCCCAGCACTTGTATCACCCCCCCCCCAGCACATGTATCAGACCCCCCAGCACATGTATTCAGACCCCCCCAGCACATGTATTCAGACCCCCCCAGCACATGTATTCAGCCCCCCCCCCAGCACCTTGTATTCACTCCCCCCCCCCTTGACTTGTATTCAGCCTCCCCCAGCACATGTATTAACACCCCTTGCACATTGTATTTCAGCTCCCTCATGCAACATGTATTAACCCCCCCAGACAATTGTATTCTCAGCCCCCAGCACATGTATTCAGCCCCTTGCAAATTGTATTGCCAGCCCTCCCGAGCACATGTCATCAATCCCCCCAGATCATGTATTAACCCCCAGCACATTGTATTCAGCCCACCCCAGCACATGTATTCAGCTCCTCCCCCCCCAGCACAACTGTATTCAGCCCTCCCCCAGCCTCTTGTTTCAGCCCCCCCAGCACAATGTATTCAGCCCTCCCCCTGCACTTGTATTCAGCCCCCCTCAGCACAACTGTATACGCCCCCCCCAGTACAATGTATTCAGACCCCCCCAGCCTCATGTATTCAGCCCCCCACCCCCCGCACACACCCACCCCCACAGCAGCACATTGTATTCACAGCCCCCCCAGCAACAGTGCTATCATTCCCACCAGCTACAAGTTGTTTCAGCCCCTCCCCAGCACAATGTATTCAGTCCCCACCAGCACAAGCGCATTCAAGCCCCTCCCCCCAGGCACATGTATTTCAAGCCCACCCACAGCACATGTGAATTCCAGCCCACCAGCACATGTATTCAGCCTCCAGACATGTATTCAGCCCTCCTCAGCACATGTCTTTCAGCCACCTATGCACCCCAGCACTATGTATTCAGGCCCGCTCCCCCCAGCACACATGATTAGTTCTCAGCCCCCCAGCCAATGTTTTCAGCCCCCCAGCACATGTATTCCGCCCTCCAGCACATGTATTCAGCCCTCCAGCACAATGTATTCAGCCCCTATCCCCAGCACAATGTATTCAGCCCCTCCCCCCTGCACATGTATTTCAATAGCCCCCAGCAACAATGTATTCTGCTCCTCCACCAGCACATTTATCAGCCCCCAGGCACAATGGATCTGCCCTCCCTCCAGTACATGTAATCAGCCCCCATCACTTACCGTGTGCTCTTGAAGTGCAGGCACAAGTCTTCCTCTCCTCTGCAGACCTGGTGCAGGGGTGGAGTCCGTGGCGCGGGGCATCGCCTGCTCTCTCTCTCTCTCTCTTCTCTCTGGCAGAGTCTCTTCAGCTGTGCATGTGATCAGCGAGAGCAGTGAGAAGAGGGCGGAGCTGAGCGTTGCTCCCGCTCCTCTCCAACGTGTCCAGATAGCCGAATGCCACCAATGTAAGGGCAGACACCGGGCCGCAGACCTCTAAACCATCCCACCCCTCCCCCCCCCCCCCCCCCCGCTCGGGGGGGAAATGGGGAGGCGGCTCGGTGGTCAGATGAAAAAAAAAAGAAACATCAACCTTCCTGCCAATGCCGCCCCCGCTGAAAGGTGCCGCCCTAGGCAACGCCCAACGGTGCTAGTGGCAAATAACGGCCCTGCTGATCACCCAGGGTCTGATTACTTCTAACCTTTATTTTTAATTTTTTTCTAGACCTAACCTAAAATTATTAGTTTCTTTTATCTTTATTTAATTTTTCCGGTTTGCTGCCAAACACGATGCCATGCCACAGGATAATGGAGAGGGACTCACGCATGTACAGCCAAGCGCACTCGGTTTGGCTATGTTTTGAAACTCCCATAAAAAACACAACAGAGAGTTATGAAACCGTGGTCACCCTCATTTTCTTAGCCAGTTTAAAGTGTAAAAAGACTCGCCAACGCCAGCAGGGTGGGATTACAAGGATAGGCTTAGATACCCAACGCCCAGCCAGGTTTGATAACACAGGATAGGCTTAGATACTCAACGCAGCAGGTAGGAATAACACAGAATTAGGCTTAGATACCCAACCGCCAGCAGGTATGATGTACACAGGATAGGCTTAGTATACTCAACGCACAGAGGTAGGATTACACAGGATAGGCTTAGATACCCAATGCCGGCAGGTGAGATAAACTACAGGATAAGGCTTTAGATACAACAGCGCCAGCAGGTAGGTTACACAGGATAAGCTTAGATTACACAGCACAAGCAGTAGGATAACACAGGATGGCTTAGATACTTCAATGCCAAGCAGGTAGGGATAACCACGGATAGGCTTAGTTACCCAAAGCCAGCAAGGTGGGATAACACAGGAATCGGTTTAGGATACACAGCGCCAGCAGGTAGGATAACACAGGATAAGCTTAGATACACAGCAACCAGCAGGTAGCGATATCATTAGGATAGGCTTTGATACTCAACGCCAGCAGGTAGGTTATTCACAGGATTGGGCTTAGATAAACACTGCACGTGGCACGGCTTAGCGCGATAACACGAGGGATATGATTCCTAAACAACCACATCTCTCACACCCTCCCAACCACACACGGTTCACCCCTCCCCCCACGCCCTAGCACCATTAGTCTCGCCGCCAGCGCATCCGTCTCTCAGCCCCCACCTCCCCCAGCTCACACTGTATCAACCCCCTAGCAACATGTTATGCTGACCCCCAGCACATGTTTATCAGACCCCCCCGAGCACATCGCATCAGACCCTCCCCCAGAACATGTATTCAGCCCCCCCCAGCACATGTATTCAGCCCCCCCTGCACATGTATTCAGCCCCCCCCCAGCACATGTATTCAGCCTCCCCCAGCACATGTATTAACCCCCCAGCACATGTATTCAGCCCCCCCAGCACATGTATTAACCCCCCCAGCACAATGTATTCAGCCCCCCAGCACATGTATTCAGCCCCCTTGCACAATGTATTCAGCCCCCCAGCACATGTATCAACCCCCCAGCACATGTATTAACCCCCCAGCACAATGTATTCAGCCCCCCCAGCACATGTATTCAGCCCCCCAGCACAATGTATTCAGCCCCTCCCCCAGCACATGTATTCAGCCCCCCAGCACAATGTATTCAGCCCCTCCCCAGCACATGTATTCAGCCCCCCAGCACATGTATTCAGCCCCCCCAGCACAATGTATTCAGCCCCCCCAGCACATGTATTCAGCCCCCCAGCACAATGTATTCAGCCCCCCCAGCACATGTATTCAGCCCCCCAGCACAATGTATTCAGCCCCTCCCCCCAGCACAATGTATTCAGCCCCCCAGCACAATGTATTCAGCCCCTCCCCCAGCACATGTATTCAGCCCCCCAGCACATGTATTCAGCCCCCCCAGCACATGTATTCAGCCCTCCAGCACATGTATTCAGCCCTCCAGCACAATGTATTCAGCCCCTATCCCCAGCACAATGTATTCAGCCCCTCCCCCCAGCACATGTATTTAGCCCCCCAGCACAATGTATTCAGCTCCTCCCCCCAGCACATTTATTCAGCCCCCCAGCACAATGTATTCAGCCCCTCCCTCCAGTACATGTACTCAGCCCCCCACTCACTTACCTGTGTCTTGAAGTGCAGGCACAAGTCTTCCTCTCCTCTGCAGTCCTGTGCAGGGGAGGAGAGTGGGCGGGGCATCGCTGCTCTCTCTCTCTCTCTCTCTCTCTCTCTCTCTCTCTCTGGCAGAGTCTCTTCAGCTGTGCTGTGCTGGGCAGTGAGAGAGGGCGGAGCTGCGCTGCTCCGCTCCTCTCTCAGTAGCCGCTGCCACCAATGTAAGGGCAGACACCGGAGCCGCAGACCTCAACCCACCCACCCCTCCCCCCCCCCCCCCCACGGGGGGAAAGGGGAGGCGGCTCCGGGTCAGATGAAAAAAAAAAAAACATCAACCTCCTGCCGTGCCGCCCCCTGAAAGGTGCCGCCCTAGGCACCCGCCCACGGGTGCCTAGTGGCAAATACGGCCCTGCTGATCACCCAGGGTCCTGATTACTGTCTAACCTATATTCTACCTAACCTAAAATTATAGTTTCTTTTATCTTTATTTAACTTTCCGGTTGCTGCCAACACGATGCCAGCCACAGAGAATGGAGAGGTGACCACGCATGTACAGCCAAGCGCACTCGTTTGGCTATGTTTTGAACTCCCATAAAAAACAACAGAGAGTTATGAAACCGGGGTCACCTCTCCATTTTCTATAGCCAGTAAAAAGCTGGCCGAAGCACAGAAGTTAAGTAATAGGAATGCCCCTTTAGCCCAACTAAAGTCAAAAGATATTTGGTTTGTATACAAGGATATACTACGGAAAAGTAGTGGACTATGCTTTTCAAAGGTATCCAGTAAAAAAATAAATACTTTAAAATGGAAGTCAGAGAATGACAGATAACACTTTATGGCAGGGGTGCACAATATTTGTTGGTCCATGGCCTGATTTGTCATATTGTACCTCATCCAGGGTATTCCCCGACTGAGATTTTTAGGGTACTTCAATTGTAAATATTTAAAATGGCCTTGGTTCCACTTTAGGGACTACCAAAAATCTGCTCTTTACTCCAGAAAGAGAATATGAGGCTTCTATGTTCAATGTAGTTTTTAGGGGTTACAGTGGCTGTTTCACAACTATAACTAGAGGGGAAAATACACATATATAGCCACCTCTCCAACTCATGTCTTCTTCTCTAGAATCTTGAACCTATCAGACATTTTATGGTAGATCTTGTGGATGCCATGGTTGTGTTAGAAATAAATACTCCTTTAAGAAAAAAATCCAGAGATAATAGAAGAACTGTTTTTACTGGATTGCTCATTTAGGTTGCTTAAATAGCACATATGGCCCTATATTGTCAGCCATATAGAACCCACCATAACAGTGCCAACTAAACAAAGCCTACCATAACAGTTAACCTAACTGATAGTAAACACCTTTTAAGCTAAACCAACGCGAGTTAATAGTAAAGGAGAACCACCCAAAATGTTTAAGTAGACATTTCCAAAAAATAATAGACAAGCAATATAAAAGTATCACCAACAAAAATAAATCAAACGTTAAAATTAACCTTAATTCAACATCAACATAAGATAGATAACCAACAAAAAAGAAAAACATTGATATCCTACATTTCCCCTATTAACTAACAACAGGAAAAAAGGACAGGTTAAATCAAACCTACCCCTGCCTATACAAATACAGGGTAATCGACCCCAGTAAGGGTGACCTCCACCAGGAACCTATCCCTTGTGAGGGTATCCTACAATATCCCTACAAATACATATAAGACAAAATAGGTATCACAAGAGAGTAAAATAAAAATAAAAAATATTGCTGGCACTACACCAATGGAAAATGTTGATAGTTAACTAGTACTTACAATTGGCATAAGATGTTTATCCAATACAGGTGTCACGATGCACTCTGGGGACCGTGGACGTGCTCGTGTTACTGCTTCCCAGCCCGTTCATTACTCGCCTCTCCCCACTTCTGCTCTGCTATCCCTTGCTGAATCTATCCGGCATGCATAAACCCACTTCCTATGGCACGTGCCAACTCTCTGAGATTTAAAGGGCCAATGCACCACTGATTACCAATCAGTGGGCGCTGAACCCCTTATTAGGTCCCTTCCCCCTCTCTCCCTCATCAGTGTATTGGTGCGTATCCTGAGGCTTGTTACTGTCGTTTTGCTATTCTGATTTGACCAGTGCCTGTGATCTTGACTATTCTCTGCCTGGCGCTTTCCCCGACATAATCGCGAGTGACCTGACCATGAATGATGCCTGCCTTGACCTTTCGGCTTGCCCAATGACCAAGTCTCTTCCAGCTCTTCCTGTACCATGCTAGCAGCTTTGCTGTCACCGCAAACAGCTATCAGGGGTTGTGGCCTGGAATTTCACCACAGATAAGTCCATCCTGCTCAATAAGTCATGTGGCTCGCCAAGGTACCTCTGCCTGACCTCCAGCATATCACAGTTGTAGTTACCCGCCAAGACCAACGTCAGGAGTAATAATTTGCTATGCTGCAAGACATCGCCGGCCGTCTCCCAGTGGCTGTTCCCACCCCTGTGGTGAATCCTCCCCCTGTGGTTACTGCAAGCTCTGCTTTGCACTTACTGCTGCCACCTCGCTATGATGGGACCCCCAAGAGTTGACAGGGTGTCCTAAACCAGGGTACCATTCACCTGGAAATGATGGTGCACCAGTTTCCCTCTGACCATGCCAAGGCTGCCTTTGTGATTAGCCTTCTGTCTGCCAAAGTTCTGGCCTGGGCCAATATTGGTCAACCTCCAACAATACTTGGACACATTCCACAAGTTCTGCGATTAACCTGGGCGTACTTCCTGGCATAACAAGGCTCGCATAGCAGCATTTTGGGATGGTCTCAATGGTAGAAATAAAGAAGAACTGGCCAGCTGGGACCTTCCAACTTCTCTGGATGACCTCATTCATCTTGCTACAATAATTGACATCCATTTTGCTGAGAGGCAGCTAAAGCTCCACCAGCAAAGGGACTTTCCGATCTGGCCGACTTTCTCAACTTGCAACAGTGCCTAGGTTTCGTGGGAGAGGAAGGCTTAGATGAAGATGCATCCTAGCCTCGTTTGACCATGCTGATCATGCTCTGCTTTCCATCTGGGACCAAGTTTCTGCCTTCCTGGATTCTTGTTCTATTCGAAATTTCATTAATTTGTCTTTTATCATCAGATTTCGTCTTCCAGTACTTTCATCTTCTTGTCAAGCCTCTGGTCAATTCTCCATCTGTTTGCCTTCATCCATGTATATTCCAAGCTCCTTCCATGTTTCTCTGTTCAAGACTCTTGTCCTTAACTGCTTCTCCCAAGGAACCACATCATTCCCACCTGAAGCAGACTCAAATTACATATATTAGGTTCAGGAGATTCTTGCAGAAAATCTTTCCAATGGGAGAACCTGTTTTCTTGTGGACTGGAAAGAGTTCAGGCCCAAAGAGAGGTCTTAGGAGCCAGTGGAAAACATCAATGCTCCTGATAGTACTCGTAGATAGCACCAAACCCAGAACAAAAGGGGGCTTAAGGGATAGAGTACTGTCAGGATGCACTCCACACTCCCCGCTCTGGGCCGTGGATGCGCTCATATTCCTGATTGCCGGCTCTCTCTTTACTCACCGCTCCCTGCACCTTCTCTGCTTTCCCCCGCTGATTCTGGCCGGCACCATCATACCCACTTCCTAGGGCATGTGCATCAACTCTCGAGATGTAAAGAACCAGTGTACCGCTGATTCTCCATCAGCTGGCTCTGAACCCTGTCTCCCTCAGCAGTGTATTGGTGTGCCTCCTGAGCCTTGTTATTATCATTTTGCTAGTCTGATTATGATCTGTCCATATAACCTCGACATTTCTCTGCCTGCTGTGTGCCCCAACATTACTGCGAGTGACCTGACCACGTTGTGCCTGCCACCTGCCAAGACCTTTCTGCCGGCCCACCAACTTTCTGAACCAAACTAGCACCTTTGCAGTCACTGCAAGCAGCCTAGGAGTTCCTCGCAGCAAAGTTCATCCTGCCTTGAGGCAGGCTCTGGTGAATACTGGGGGGCTCTTTATACTCCACCTGCTGGCAGGCTCGGACTGGGCCGCCGGGGGATCGGTGAATCCCGGTGGGCCCCACCCGGAGCGTATGGGCCCCGAGGGCCAGTGCCCCCGCTCCCTGGGGCCCGGCCGCATCGGTCCCGAACGCCGGGACTGCCCCGAGCCCCCAGGACCGGCCCGGGGTTGGGAACAAATGTCGCGACCCCCGGGGCTCGCGGGTGCGTGGAGCCCAGGCCATGCACTGCGCTCGCTGATCTCCCTGGCAGGCCAAAGGCATGGCCTTAAACTGCTGGGCGCCGGCCCCTATGCTACGTAGGCGGGCGGTGAGTCACATACCCCGCCCCCTATGAAGGGAGCAGTCGGAGCCCGGGGGCAGCTCGACGGGCGGGAGCCCGGAGCCCGGTAAGTGGCTGTTTGATGTTGTTTTTTTTTAACTATATGGCTGGCCCCCGACTACAAGGGGGGCCCTGGTACTAGGGGTTCCTGGCTCGGGGGGCCCTGATCAAGGGGGGCCCCGGCTATAGGGGGGCCCCCGGCTACGAGGGGGCCCTGGTCGAGGGGGCCCGGCTCTAGGGGGGGCCCGGGTAAAGGGGGGCCCGGGTATAGGGGGGGCCCCCGGGTACACGGGGGGGCCCTGGCTAACGGGGGGTCCTGGCTATAGGGGGGGCCCTGGTAAAGGGGGGGCCCCTGGCTCAAGGGGGGCCCCCGGTACAACGGGGGCCCTGGCCCCTGGGGGGGCCTGGTACAAGGGTGGCTCTGGTTTTGGGGGGGGCCCGGTACCCATAGGGGGCCCTGACTACCTATGGGGGGGGCCCGGACCTATGGGGGCTCTGACTACATGGGGGGCCGGTACCTAAAGGGGGCCTGCTAAAACGGGCCCCTGATACAATGGGGGCCCCGACACCTAATGGGGGCCCCGGCTACCTAATGGGGGGCCCTGACTACAAAGAGGGGCCCCGATACAAGGGGGGTTTTTGGTACCTAAGGGGGGGGGGCCCGGCTACCTACAGGGGGGGCCCGGCTACCTACAGGGGGCCCTGACTACAAGGGGGGCCATGGACTATAGGGGGCCCCGATACAAGGGGGGCCCCCGGCTCCAGGGGGGCCCTGGTACCTACATGGGGGGCCCTGGTTCCCATTGGGGGGGGCCCTTTACATTGGGGCCCCCCACTAAAAGGGGGGCCCTGATACAAGGGGGGCCCTGGAATCTAAGGGGGCCCTGATACCTACGGGGGCCCTGACTAAAGGGGGGTTTGGCTACCTCGGGGGGCCGGCTACCCACAGGGTGGCCCGCTACCCACAGGGGGCCCCGGCTATCTAAAGGGGGCCCTGGTACCTAAATACTAAGGGGGGGTCTGATACCTACACTGTAGCTAAAGGGGGGGCCCGACTTCCCGCACCTACCTAAAGGAGGCCCCAAACTGTTATTACTACCTAAAGGAGACCCCCAAATGTATAGTACCTAAAGGATACCCCTAATGTGTATACTACAAAGGAGACCCCCTAACTGCGTATACACCCAAGGAGGCCCTAAGTGCCTGTAATACCTAAAGGGGGTCCCTAACTGCTTGCAGCCTATATAAAGGGGACCCTAACTACCTTGAGCTAACCTAACTGGGGGAAACCACCTACCTACAGCCTAACTAATTGGGACTCACCAACACCTACCTACAGCCTACCTAACTGGGGTCCACCAACCTAACTGTAGCCTATCTACTTTCCTAACTGGGGCCTGCTAATCTAACTGGGGGCTGTTTACCTACTCACCAGTGCCTAGGTACCCACCAACCTACCTGGGGCCGGGCTTCCATCTTATCCAGCGGGGGTCTACTTACCTAAATAGGGCCTATTTAGTTACCTGGGGCCTCTCCCCACCCTCCAACCCCTTAGGATACAAGGCCTGTAAGTTATGACTTGTACCTGCTCTCCCACCCCTGGGTAGTTTGTACAGTGGTGGCTAATAGGTTAAGAGGTGCTGAAAAAGTGAGGATTCTAAGATATTTATGTGTAAGTTCTGCAGGGACGAGTTGTGGCCCGAATAAGTCATCATGGTGGTCTGGACTGAATAGAGAAGAAAAGAGAATAAGAACGACTCATAAGAGAAGAGAACGACTCATCAGACGTCTCCGGTGAGTCCTTGATTTTAGGGATTATTTTTTATATTGTAATTCGATGGTGACCTGAGCTGGTGTTTGACCTCTATGTGGTTTCTATATGGAGGTGTTGTAGGTTATACCTGAGCTGGTGTCTGACCTCTATGTGGTCTCTATATGGCGGTGTTGTAGGTTATACCTGAGCTGGTGTCTGACCTCTATGTGGTCTCTATATGGTGGTGTTGTAGGTTATGTCTGAGCTGATGTCTGACCACTATGTGGTCTTTATATGGTGGTGTTGTAGGTTATATCTGAGCTGGTGTCTGACCTCTATGTGGTCTCCTTATGGTGGTGTTGTAGGTTATATTGGCATTAGTATAGTGGGAGTGTACTGTACATGTGTCCCTGATTGTAAGAGTGAGGGAACACCTGACCCTGTGATAGGAGTTAGGCAATGTTCACACGGCTTATTCAAGCCGTAATTGCGGGACGGATTTTGCCCGCAGTTACGGCTTGAATAAGGGGTGGACGGGGGCGGGCCAGGGGCGCGGCGGGGGAGCTGCTCGCTGGCCCCATAGACAATGCATTATTTACTGCGCGTACGCGCCGTAAATAATGTGCATGTCACTTTCTCGCCCCGCGGCGGATTTGCCGAGCGGGGAAGAGAGACGGAATCCACAGTTCTCTATGAGAACTGTGGATTACCGTAATGACAGGGACATATTGGAGCCGTACTGCAGCGCAAATCCGGTGCACAGTACGGCTCCAATCCGCGCCCAAATAAGCCCTGTGAACAAGGCCTTAGACTTTCTTTCTTGCTGGTGTGTATTTTAGAAGGTGGCGAGGAGCGTGACCTAGAGAAACATGGAGGGGGATATTGTATGTGGGTGGAGAGGGATATGGATGGAGCTTCTCAGCCCTGTGTCTATGACATGTTAGACTGACATATGTGTGACTCTCTTGCTATTGTACTACATAATACAGTTCTGTTTTGCACACTGTATTATGTGGTAAAATGGGGGCGTTTATGTCCGAGAGACCGGTAATATTTTCATGTACAGTAGGGTGGGCCCCCAAGATCAAATCCCCTGTGGGCCCCAGACCCCCCAGTCAGACACTGCCTGCTGGCATTGTTCAATATGTCATCTTGTGTGGTGACCAAGAGGATCCACTACCCTCATCCGTTACAACAGGAGAGGGTCTACATAATAATTACATATACAACAGATGTATACAAAGAAACCTCCAACATATTTCTCCCACAACTGTAGTGGATTCATTAGGGAGACCAAAAACCTTCAATGACAGTGTATTGGAATATACTGAAATTACAAAATCTAGATGAGTCACTAAATTGCCCTTTATATATCAGGCATGGGGAGCAGAGCCACCACGATGTTAAGTTAGAAAGTGGGTGCCCCATATATTTGGAACATTAATAGAGAAAAGGCCACAGAGTGTCATACACCCTTACAAAATCCACAGGCCATATATGGAATGCCCCAAATTAGATAACCATCAGTATCTTTATCTCCAACCATGGTTGCAGACAGATAAAATAAGGAATCAAATGCATGAGACAATCAGATGTGAAGATGCCCCGGTTTTATCTCAGATTATAGTCTCCATGCCCAGTATAGGCAGAAGCATACTCACCGAGTCTTCATATTTCCAAAAGGCCCTGCACATATACTCACAGTACAAATATATCAAAGTCAACCTAAGCCCAACCCCCAGATAGACACGCCATATTCTAGATGAATGCCAGGCACAACAAGACGGTATCGACGCCATTTAAATAGCGCTGGTACCCACTCTGCATCCAATTAGTTGTCCGTTTGGAAACTACCGTGATGCGGATAGTACGTCATTATTGCAATATAAGCAAGAGATAGCATCAACAAAGTCCGCATTATTGGAAGTAGCTAATCAAATACATGATAATCTAAGAACATGTGAGTCCAGTCTGAGACAGGATCCCCTGATGGCAGATCTGATTGATGACCACCCTATTATCACATAGAAGAGAGGCTGAAACCTGGATGACTTTTTAGTGCATAGTCACTATACACCACCAAGAACACCTAAAACTTGGTTAGCTTGTGAGGTCAATGGAACCTATAAATGTACGTTATTCAAGGTTGTCCATTCAGCAAACAAATACAGATTACTAAAGGTCATGGTAAACTGATTCATTAATCGGAATGTTATTTGCAGGCTAACATTCGTTTTCGTAGTGTTAAAGCTCTATCTGCGTAAACATATTCATTTATGCAACACCCAATTCCAACGAGTTATTGTTCAGTCTGTATCACTATAGTTTTGACTTCTTTCTGACAATAGTCTGCTGACTAATAGCTTATTTAGAAAGAACGCACCAGTACTTCCTTTTACATAAAATTCCATTATACAGAAACATTCAGTGTCACTTCCGTTTTTTCCCTGAAAGCTTTACTTTACATACCACTTTCATTTTTTCCAAGTATTTGTGCTTTTGTGGGACCATAAAAAAGAATAATCGTTTAGCTTTCTATTGGTGATTGTCTGAGTAAAGGCCATTTATACAATGAGCTTTATATAGGATTCGACTAATTTTATAGGAAAAATTTTTGTTTCCTAGCAGAAAACAACCTTCACTTGCTGATGACATGGGATTGTATTTGATCATAGGTCACATTATGGGCGACATGTATGATCGGGAGTTACGCCTGTTTTCTGGCAAAAACTGCGGCTCAGCGATTCGAATCCCCTGTCGGATGCAGGGATGCGATGTTAGGCGCAAGCTTCACCACTTTCAGCTGCGCCTAACATGAAGGAGTGTGCAATGGGCGCGGTGTGGGCGTTCTTGGGTGGGATGCGGCACTTTCGAATACTCTGAGGCATGCATGATGTGAGGTGCATTGCAGCTCCGACAGACAGACCTAGTTGATTGTGGTCTAAATGAGCCGGAGGAGGCAAAGTGAAGCGAGAACGTAAAATGAGAGGAAAAATATATAAGATCGCAAAACAAATAAATCTCAGCTCCTTGAGGCATGGAGTATGATTCCAAAAATAATTTTTATTAGGTGTAAAACATTATCTGAAAAAGAGCTAAAACCTTCTAAAAACATACTTCAATCAAATCACTAACAACGCGTTAGTCGCCGTCACCGGCGCTACATCAGGGATTGCGATATAGAAAGTTGCCAGGAAATACAGTAATTCAAATTCTGTAAGCACTTCTCATTGGTCGGCAGAAACCAACCAATCAGAATAGGAGCGACAGTGACCCATTATAACCTATGGAGTAGTATTGACCAATCAAATGAAAAGGCAGGACAGTTCAAAATACAGTAAAAAAGCAGAAAATAGCTGATTGGTTGAGCTAGCGGGGGCTTGGGTATCCCGGCCAATCAGAGCGCGAGCTACTTTGTCCCATTGTAGTCTATGGAGAGATGGGGGCACTGAAATCTCAGCTCCGTGCGTCATGGAAAATTAGTAAATAAATCGTTTTTATTAGGTGTAAAACATTCTCTGTAAAAGAGCTAAAACCTTCTATAAACATACATAAATAAAATCACTAACAACGCGTTTGTCGCCATCACCGGCGCTACATCAGGAATTGCGATATAGAAAATTGCCAGGAAATACAGTAATTCAAATTCTGTAAGCGCTTCTCATTGGTCGGCATAAACCAGCCAATCAGAATAGGAGCGACAGTGAACCATTATAACCTATAGAGAAATATTGACCAATCAAATGAAAAGGCGGGACAGTTCAAAATACAGTAAAAAAGGCAGAAAAGAGCTGATTGGTTGAGCTAGCGGGGGCTTGGCTATCCCGGCCAATCAGAGCGCGACCTACTTTGTCCTATTGTAGTCAATGAAGAGATCGGGGCAATGAAATCTCGGCTCTCAGCGCCGTGCGGCATGGAGTATGATTAAAAAAATCGTTTTTATTAGGTGTAAAATATTCTCAGTAAAAGAGCTAAAACCTTATAAAACAAACATCACTCATATCCCTAACAACGCGTTTGTCGCCATGACCGGCGCTACATCAGGACTTGGGATATTGAAAACTGCCGGGAAATGCAGTCATTCAAATTCTGTAACTTTCTCATTGGTCGGAAAAAAACCAACCAATCAAATAGGAGCGACAGTGAACCTTTTATTACCTATGGGGTAGTGTTAAACCAATAAAAATGAAAAGGAGGGACAGTTCAAAATACAGTAAAAAAGGCAGAAAAGAGCTGATTGGTTGAGCTAGCGGGGGCTTGGCTATCCCGGCCAATCAGAATAGGAGCGACAGTGACCCATTATAATCTATGGAGTAGTATTGACCAATCAAATGCAAATACTAATACTCCATGTCTCACGGCGCTGAGATTTCATTGCCCCCATCTCTCCATAGACGCCAATGGGACAAAGTAGCTCGCACTCTCGGGATAGCCAAGCCCCCGTTAGCTCAACCAATCAGCTCTTTTCTGCATTTTTTACTGTATTTTGAACTGTCCCGCCTTTGCATTTGATTGGTCAATACAACTCCTAGGTTTTAAATGGGTCCACTGTCGCTCCTATTTGATTGGCTGGTTTATGCCGACCAATGAGAAGCGTTTTACGAATTTGAATTACTGTATTTCCCGGCAATTTCCAAGATCCCAATTCCTGATGTTGCATCGTTATTGATTTTTTGTAAGTGATTTTATTTATGTATTTTTTAGAAGGTTTGAGCTGTTTTTCAGATAATGTTTTAAACCTAATAAAAATGATTTTTTTGATTCATACTCCATGCCTCATGGAGCTGAGATTTATTTCTTGAGCGATCTTATATATTTTCCCATTAATTTTAAATGATCCACTTTTTCACTACATTTAATCGCTTTTAGACAGCTTTGATTTTTCTATTCATTCATTAATTCATTTGAAAGACAACTCTTTTTGCTCTTTACTAACATGTTTAATGATTTCTCGCCGTTTTCCAGACTGTCTCGAATCGGAATACATGTTAGGCGCAGTCCTTCTGCGCCTAAGTCCCGCACTGAGCCTCACACACTGCCGAGGTGCAGGGGGCTTTACACCGCATGTATGAGCGCACCTCGGGCGCCGACATACATGAGCCGCAGCTTTCACGTTCAATATGGCGAAAACGGGCGCTCCGACGCACCGATCTTCATACATGTCGCCCTATGTCTTTAAAATCATATTAAAATCTAAGGTAGAAACACCAATTTTAGCCTATGTTCAGATTGATTGCAGAAATTCTTGGAGAATGGGCATGAATTTCTATAAACCCTATTTAGATATGTCGGTAAATCATAGAAGTGTCTGCAACAAATCTGCCTTGTGTAAATATACCCTTATTCTGTTTAAAGGGAATGATCACCTTTAAAAAATCATATGAAATAGTAGTAGATACCCCGTCCCAAGAGGATGACTGTAATAGAGATTGCATCCATTAAATGGCAGAGTTCTTGTTCCAGGACAACGACTAATCTATAAATGCACTACTCACAAAAAGTTATATTTGGTTTTGTTTGAAATTTCAGATTGAACATAAAATTTCTTGATTTTTTTTTTTTTTATTAACAACCCCTAACTTTAGGATGCACATGTCCAACTGTCCAATGTGTCAGTACTTTTTGCACAACTTGCTGATGTCTAACAAAGAACTTAATGGCAAAATTTCCATCAGGTGCTTGATCCCTGAATCATCCAATACGCTTAAGGGATCAATTTGACTTGGGATTTAAACAGTCCTCCTCATAAGTGTTCACATTTTACATCATAAAAACCAAGACAACCCTTTACAATTTATAAACAGACCTCCCATTGGAGGCTTCAAGCAGACTCTCATACTCAACATCTGGGGGATGTGTTGAGGTACGGAGAAGCTCTCTAATACACTGGTGAGTGAGTGACACAGCATCTTTCTCCCTCAACCCCCACCCTCAGCTGGTGAGTGCAAGCCATAGTGTCCTGTGTTAAGTCCTTCTATATTGACCCAAAAATATAAATGCCACCCTGCCACATAGTGGCAGTAATCTGATTACAATCCACCAAGACCACTAGGCATATATTATATATATATAAATATTTTTTATTATATAAAAAAAAATTTATAGGGGGTTGCAAATGATTTAACCCCTTGAACTATTCCCTTTTTCCCAAAACTTGCAGCCACAAACTTAAAAGGGGGGGCTCACTACATTTTTCTCTACATCATTCTTTTCTTGGTTTTTATTTTTAATTTAGAAAAGTGTTTTTCTGGGTTCTAAAGCTGCAGTAAACCACTGTAGCTATAGCAAACCCTCTGGCACCTACAGGAAAACGAAATTCGTACTATAGCGCATGAAGAGGGGGATGCACCCATACAAGGGGAATACTCTAAAAAATAAGATATTGTTAATGGACATATATTGCAAAGTTACTTGTTTTTGAAAGATCTTAACATAAAAAGCAATCCTTGTAGTGAGACAACCCCTTTAAATTTATTTTATTGATAGTTAATGTGAGAGAACAACACAAAATGTGTTTTTCAAACTTTTGCAAATTAAAAAAAAAAAAATTTCTGGCATCATGTTAAAAAACCCCCTGATCAAAATTTGTAGGACCACCTTTAGTTGCAATGACAGTTGCGAGTCTGTTGGGGGATGTCTCTACCAGCTTTGCACATCTAGAGGCTGGAATTTTGGCCCATTCCTCTTTGCAAAATAGCTATAGCTCAATCAGATTGGTTGGCGAACGTTCGTGAACAGCAATTTTCAAGTCATTCCACAGATTCCCAATGGAGTTTAGGTTTGGACTTTGACTGGACCATCTTAACACATGAATATGCCTTGGTTTAAACCCTTGATTTGAAGCTCTAGCCATATGTTTAGGGTCAATGTCCTACTGGAAGGTGAACCTATGCCCCAGTCTCAAGTCTTTTGCAGTCTATAACAGGTTTTCCTCCAGGAGACTGCCATGTATTCAGTTCCATCCATCTTCCCATCAACTCCAACCGACTTCCCAGTCCCTGCTGAAGCAAAGGGTGATGATGTGTTAAAGGTGATGTGCAGTGTTGACTTTCCTCCACACATAGGGCGACATGTATGATCGGGATTTGCACCTGATTTCAGGCGTATACCGCACCTCAACATGCCGAATCCACTGTCGGATGCAGGGATGCGCTGTATGCGCAACGTTCGCCACTTTCGTATGCGCCTAACATAAAGGGGCATGCAGTGGGCGCGCTGTGGGCGTTCTGGGGTGGGACGCGGCAAATTCGAAAAAAATCTGAGGCATGCATGATTGCGGTTACAGCTCCGACAGGCAGACCTAGTTTAATGTGGTCTATCTGAGCGGAGAAGTCAAAGTGGAGCTAGGAATTCTTGTAATGTGCTATAGTTCTACACTTACAGCAGTACACTACTAAAATAATTGATTTGGCAAGAAGAATATATAATTAAGCAAGAAATCCTGCTTGGAGGACCACAGGTCCCAGCAACACCTGTGCTGTGCTGCCTTTTGTTGTATATAATGAATTGCATTAAAGTTGAAAGCAGCCCAAATACATGTTATATTGTTTTTATGCAAAATGTTTAATAAAACATCTGGACAACATCATCATTGATGTTAAATTAGTGTACTTTTCACGGACTTTGGAATAAATTTTGTAGTGGAGAATTTTTTCGTAGGAGCTAATATATATATTGGCATTAATGTTATTGGCTAAAATTTACTAACACATTGATTTCATTGTTAGAGCACTTGGATATGTCTGTTTATTAAGTACTTCATTTAAATGCCAAATCCATTTTATTCTTCTTACTATGGGGAATGTATTTCCGACGCGAAATACGTGCCCCACTTTGTGACACGTATTTGCAATGTATTTCAGGACGGATTTCGCGTCGGAAATACATTCCCCATAGTAAGAAGAATAAAATGGATTTGTCATTTAAATGAAGTACTTAATAAACAGACATATCCAAGTGCTCTAACAATGAAATCAATGTATTAGTAAATTTTAGCCAATAACATTAATGCCAATATATATATAAGCTCCTACGAAAAAATTCTCCACTACAAAACATTTTGCATAACAACATTTTAAGATGTATTTGGGCTGCTTTCAACTTTGATACAATTCAGTATATACAACAAAAGGCAGCACAGCACAGGTGTTGCTGGGACCTGTGGTCCGCCAAGCAGGATTGCTATGTTCCCTGGGCTTAGTTCTGGACGTGTTTACGGACGTATTTACGTCCGTAAATACATCACCAACTCAGCCTAAAATAAGGAACAAGTCGCTTAGAATGGCTACCAATGGGAAATCCGGACGTATTTACGGTCGTAAACTCTTTTTGCTATTCACTAACATGTTTAATGATTTTTCGCTGATTTCCAGCCTGTCTCGAATAGTAATACATGTTAGGCGCATTCCTTCTGCGCCTAAGTTCCGCAATGCGCCTCACACACTGGCGAGGCGCAGGGAACTTTACACCGCATGTATGAGCGCTCCTCGGGCGCCTACATAAATGAGGTGCAGCTTTCACTAAAAATCGCGTGAAAACGTGCGCTTTGACGCACCGATCTTCATACATGTCGCCCATAGTGTTTGACATTGATGCCAACAATTTCAAATTTGGTCTCATCTGATCAGAGCACCTTCTTTCACATGCTTGCTGTGTTTTCTACGTAGTTTTTTTGTAATTTGCAAATAGGACTTTTTATGGTTTGCTTTTAAAAATTGCTTTCTTCTTGCCATCTCCTAACTAAGCTATGGATCCTCTGCAGCTTCTTTAGCTTGACCCTGAGCCTCTTGGCTGCTTCTCTAATTAGTGCTCTCCTTGTCTGGGCTGTCAATTTAGATGGACGGCCCTGTCTTGGCAGGTTAGCAGTTGTGGCATACCCCTTCCATTTACTGATACTGGATTGAGTAGTGCTTCATAAAATGTTCAGAGCTTAGGTCATTTTTTAAAAACCTAACCCTGCAATACACTTTGCCACAACTTTGTATCTTAGCTCTCTGATGTGTTACTTGGTTTTCATGAAGCTGTTTGTTCACTAATGTCCTCTAACAAAACTCTGAGGCCTTCACAAAACAGTTGTAGTTTTACTGAAAATAAATTACATACAGATGGATTCTATTACTAATACTAATAAGGTGACTTCTAAAGGCAATTGGTCACACTGGATTTTATTTAGGAATATCAGAGAATAGGGGGGTGAATACATATTCATGCCACACTTATCAGTTTTTAATTTGCAAAAATTTGGAAAGGTTTATATCATTTTCTTTACTCTTCACAAATACTTGCTAATTTGTGTTGCTCTATCACATAAAATATCAATACAGTACATTTAAGTTTGTATCTAACATTTAGAAATGAGGAGCGTTTCAAGAGATATTTGGTAAGAACCTATCCACTCCAAATTTTAGCATATATAAGACACATATGTGTAATAAAATATATACTATAATGTTATTATATGCTTGGAATGTAAAGTCAAACACATGGCTGAAAAATTGCACAATATAAGTTTAGATCTGTCTAAAGAAAAACAAGGCAAAAAAGCGTACTTATAAAGAAGGCTCAATACCAAAAAGTATATATAGTCATGAGAAAAAGAAGGTACACTGTATTCTACAGTTTTATGCAACAGGTCATGATAAATCTGGTCTTAAAATGAGGTAAATACAACTTTAGATGAACAGCAACACATAATAAATTACACTGTGAAATTTTTTATTTTAAAAAAATAAGGCAAAAATGCAAACATTTTGTATGCCAACAAACACACCTCCAAGATGCCCACTGCCTTACTAAAGAAAATGAGGGTTAAGGTGCTGGATTGATTGAGCATGTCTATAGACCTAAACCCTATTGAGCATCTGTGGGGAATAATCAAACAGGAATTATCGTGTTGTAATTATGGCGTCCATTGCAGCCTGTGAAGCTCTAGTGAACTCCATGTCCAAGAGAGATAAGGCAGTGCTGAAGGATAATGGTAGGCACACAAAATATTGGCACTTTGGGCACAATTTGTCCATTATCAATTAGGGGTGAACTCACTTTTGTTGCCAACGGTTTAGACATTGATGGCTGTGTGTGGAGTTATATTACATTTACACTGTTATACAATTTGTACACTAACTTTACATTATATCAAAGTGTCATATCTTCAGTGACGTCCTATGAAAAGATATAATACAATATTTACAAAAATGTGAGGGATGTACTCACTTTTGTGAGATACTTTATTTTCTAGCCTGATACTGTCAATTTTAACTTTTAAAATAAATGTACATGAAAAAACTGTGCTACTTGTAACAATGCTAGTGTTGAGCAAACTTACGGGTTGCACACGGCCTGGCCCTACCAGCACTATTATAGGGTTAAGTATTGAATATTTATATTGATTCTATTGTATTTGTATCCCTATTTAGCAATTGATATGTCTGGTTTTACATGATTGTTGCATACAAATGCAATCATATTTAAATACAATTTTTTATAAACTACTATATGCATTGTGTTACATATGGGCTAGGTGGTTTCTTTATGGTTTTTTAGTTTCATTTTGGGTGTTTTTTGGATATAGATGAGATTTTTATCTATTTTTTGTATTTTTTCAGTATATTATTGGGGTTTTAAAATAAGTGGTCAGGTCTTCAGCACAGAGGTTAGTGACTGGTCCCTATATTTTAGACCTGCAGAGTAAGTGGATAGCATGAAAATATAATTTTGGTTTATTAGCTAATAAGAGATCAGTGAGGTGAAAAAGGTTTGATTCACATAGTGAAGGGCAGCGTAGGATGTTTTTAGCATTTAATCTGTTGTCAGGCTCAGTTTTATCCACAGATGTGTGGCACACCTGGAGCATTGCTAAAGAAAACAAGTTTGAGATGTGTGCCAATGCTGATGCTATTTGTGTCAGGAGGTTTTGAGTGTTTAAGGGGGAGCAGCTTTGTCCAAGGTGGCTATTAGTGTTTAACAGCCAGTTTCGGCCCACCAGTGAAATTGATTCTTTTGGGCCCACCAGTGGAGATGATTCTGTAGGCTCACCATACAGTTACATTACAAGACTTCACATACTGCACATGACTCTTGCACTCTGCCTCTTCTTTTCACCTCTCTTCCTGTCTTTCTCCTTAAAAAGCAGCCCCAGACCTGCCATGCCCAAGGGTCCACCGAGGGTTTCTCTATAGGCCAATCTGAGCCTGCATAGATTTGTGTAGGTGTGATGGGCAGGCACCACTAATATGATTGCCAGGGTACTACTAATGTGTGTTACATACGTAAACGTCACAAAAATTAAGGAATCAGACAACCATAAAAAGGCTCGGTTCACACACTGCATTTTTTTATGCATTTTTCAAATGCATCAAGTACGCAAGCAATTAAAAAACGCATGATTTTAAAAAATCATTTGTTTTATTATTAAAGTAGTTGGTTTTGTTACTAACTCTGATTTGGAGTACAGATAAAATTGCAGGTTTTTTTTGCGTTTCTGTTAAGGTTTTCAACTGCCATGTGAGGACCCAGCCTTAAAGGGGATTTGCCAAGAAGTGCCTTAAATGCTAAGAAGCAAAAGTAAACAAAGCAGGCTGAGCTGAGAGAGAGAGAGAGCGGGTCAGAGCACAGAGCCATGCATAAGGGATCGTGTGCAATGTTCACTCCGATAATCACACTACAACTAGTGAATTCTGTATACAAAAGACAACATATTTCTCCACAGCCCCTTGAAAGCTTCTTCAGCTCCCTCTCATCAGATAAGAAGTGTGCTCTGCACAAGCCCGGCCAATTCAGCTCCTGTCACTCTGCCTGGTCGTATCTAATGCAGGCTTTTAAGTAACTAAGGGCAGGTAAGGCAGCCTGTAGCTCTCTCAGGCTGCAATTTTTTTAATCACATATATTTAGATAAGTGATTAAATACCTATTTTGGAGGATCCCATGTCAACATTACATCGTGGGAAAACCCCTTTAAGCAAATAGTGCACAAATGCAAATCTAACAATATTTGTTGAATTCACACATCAAAGACATTTAAAATGATTTAAAAAGGCCAAATGGCTCATACCAAAACTGCTGATCTGTAAATACATAGAAAACTGCACCTCATTGGCTAGCTATATAATAAACAGTAAGCCAATAATCAGTACATAATCATGTATGAATGTTAAAATCCCCATACAATTTGCCTCCAAATAAATGTACATTGACAAATAAAACACAACAGAAGCTAAGATGAGACAAGAAGTTATAGACATTATGGGCAACATGTCCCAATATGCACGCGCCGTTTTGTGTCATAAATACTCTTGTATCACAGAAAAAAAACAATGGTTTAAAATATAACTTTTACTTCTACTGTTTAAAATATAATATATACCTGACTAAAACATCAATATGTATACTTTCCGGTCAACATCCCGGTCTAAATTTCACTCGGCACACTAATACAATAATAATACATGGATTTAACTCACGGTTATGTAGAAATCTAATCCAGAGAATGCTTTGAAAGATAGAAAATAATGCCCATCCAAATGCAATACTGGACAAAGGAATGGACAATAGAGGGGGGGGAGTAGAGGACACCAGAAACTTACCCTATTAAGAGATATTCTCCTCCCAATACAACGGAGCACACGCCCAGAAAAAGGACGACCCCACAAACTGATACCCTATATGACCCTAATAATCCCTAAAGTGTCACATAGATGGCATCAATAAATCAGTGTGCATAAGCCGAAAAGCTGAAAAAATCTCAAAGAATCCTAAATCCTGACGCGTTTCCCCCACGCGATAAAAATAATGTGGGTTCATCAGGGGAATATAGATGCATGTAATGAGCAACAATGGCCGCAAAAGAAAAATAAGGAGAAGTATCAATATCGGCACTGATATTGTCATTTTTCTCAGTCTGGATGTGCACTATTTACTTAAAGAGAACCTGTCACATAGGTTGTGCCCCCCTTGCTGAGGGCAGCACAAGCTAGTGACAGACATGCTGCTTCCAGCGCTGTGTCCCTTATTAAGTAAGATGCTGTAGTTTTCGTGTATTAAATGCTCAAATCTGCAGTTTTCAGGAGGCGGGGGGGGGGTCATTTTTAAACCA